>DWQX01000965.1:0-33091 GCA_018245475.1 Pharmacophagus antenor
CACATCGCACCAGTTTTTTCATTTTCTTATTTTTTGTGTTTCACGAACTGATTAACAAGAGTGCGATTGTGATGAAAGTTCTGCCCGATGATCTAAGCCGTCCATAACTCTATTACGATAAAGTAACTCTCAGCCATTGACCCGATAACATGTTCAAATACACTCGAAATACCGCATCTCTTATAAACAATGCGAATGCCTGTGTAAGGAGGACGGGTGGCTCGTAAATCGATTACAAGCGAGCCTTGTTATCGCTGAATTATAAATCATTATGTTTATTGTCGGCTAACCCTGGTTTAATTGAATGGAAGAATCCGTTCCGACTAGCCGTCGAGAACTAGCCTTGTTTTAACACTAGAAGCGTTCGATACGTTGCACTATTTACATACGTGGACGCACTTATGTTTAATCGATCATTTTTATTAAGACTTGTTAAAATATAACATCAATTGTGAACTAAGTGTTGTTTATGGACGTATTTTATCCCCATTTTTAATCATCCGTGGTATTTTGTTGCAATAACAAAATTTTACAACGACAAATTAAAAAAAAGTAAATATCAAATGCAGTTTATATTTTTAAAATAATTCCATAGAAATGACTGCAGTCGTGAATCGTAAAATAAGTATGTATTTATTTTTAATTAAAGATTGTGTGATGAAAATTGTTTACACAGTTACACGTTAAAATAGACTATCATCAACAGTATATACAAACTCCGTGCGTGCGTTACGTATGTTTTGGTTTTTTTTTATATTAAGACGAATTTAAACATTCCATATATGTAATTCGTTGACCATTAACATTAATGACTTGCTAACGATAAGCATAATTATTTGATTGAAATATCATTCGAATCGTATCGATAAGATTACTAGAGTAATCGAATGATTAATCGACGGAATTTTTTTTTTAATTCAGTCGCTACTTCGTTCATATTGTCTAATGCAATCATTGTATCTACAATTATCGTAAGCAACGTAAAAGCTTGCATTGCAATTTTTTAGTTTAATTGCCTTTCATTATTCGTAAAAAATTAGGATTATTAAATAATTTACTTAAAAATAAACTTTCAAAATAAAAATGTAATCCTACTACATAACTTTTACCAAAAATTAAGTTAATACAATTCATTTATAACGACATTCAATTCATTTTTATAAATTCGCGTACACGCAAAATATAAATAAAAAAAAATAAAGTCTCCTTACAATGTTTATGTTTGCATATTTTTTGCGACGAACCGTTCTACCAACGTCAATCGCAATCACCATTATGGCCTAGTAGAAAACGTCGAGCTTTTTTATCTGTGTGGGGAGGCACATCGCAAAGTGTCATCGAGTTTCATCAACTGATTCGATTATTTACTGCGCTCAGGTCGTGCCAAAATTGGGTCGTTAGATTGTGAGCCAACAACGACCGTGTTAGATATCAGAGGATATCAGTACCTTGACAGAGACACTGTGCAGACCGGTGAAAAAGAGTTGCATGTGGATGTATGTCAATAAACACGCTACCACTTGAGCTCATTGAACGAACATGTGTGAATCACATAATTACTGGCATTGGAGATCTAGATCTAGAATAATCATATTACACGCTGAATTTAGAAACTATTGAAGTTCCTTTAATACTTGAAAATGTTTATTATTAGATGTTTCTGGAAGTTTCGATGGCTTTAATAACTAACTCCAACATATTCCGGCTGTTCCAAACGTGTATGTAATAAGAATAGGTTCAATGTATTTATTGCTCATTATAACTCAACCTTGGTTTTTAACGCCTTTAATATTACCTTTTAATAGCTCTTAGTTGTTAAGAGTATTAAAATAATAAATGTCTTTTTTATATTACTCTAAAATTTTGTGGTGCAAAAATTTTAAATAAATACTTTAGCATTGGGTTTTTTTTAGCGGATGTCTTACTAAATACTACACTAATCTACATTCATTTATGATTTACCAAATTATTAATAATGTCCGCGATTTAGAAACGGCATTTTCACGTAATAGAGTTAAATCGTGTTCAAAAGCCACGAAACAATGTTTTATTAACTTCGCGCGTCATCGATATATCTTGTCTATTGTTTCTAATACAAATTTTCCGTAGCCTTTGACCAGCGCATCGCGTCTTTGTTTACCGCCCGTTTTATCTTTCTAATCTGTTACGTCAATTTAACGTTACTTCAAATTCGTATTCAATTTGAAAATAAATATAGTTGAAGTCAGATATTTTTTGGTTATATATCTAATTCATATGATCAAATGTATTTCTTTAAATTATCGTCGTAGCCTTCATAGGTCGCATTATGAGAAAGTTTGTTTTTATGTGGTTTATCCATGTAGTAACTCGCTCGATTTATGTTTTTTTTTACAAAGTAAAGTAATGTATACTTTTATAAATTTCATTATAAATCAACACCCTCTTTGTTTCAACTCCTACGCGTATATACGTTGGGCAACTTTAATGACTTCTAAGCAACCTAAATCGACTTTCTAAGAGCAGCCACCATTTTCACTATCTTAATGGGTGCTGTACCCGTACGCACGGAATGTTAATTTTTCTGTTGTAACATGATACGCTAGATTCGGTCTTAATTTTATTAAAAAAAAAAACATCTTATCTTCTATTTTTATATTTCAAACGTATTGTTACATTTCATGTTCATATTCCCTGTTACATCACCGACTCTTATCTACTTTAAGGTAATTAAAAAAAAAAGTAATAAAAAAAGATTTCAATTACAAGTTGACATATCATTAATAAATATATTTAATGACCGTTTAATCTATTGAAATATAATCTTATTACAAAATTTATGTCAGATAACTATTTCGCCATACTATCACACTATTGCTGGTAACGTCATTAGTTAAAACCATTATCAAGATATCGAGACACGCTTGCTTCCAGTATATATATTTATAGCTGTACAACTAGAAACAAATAGTCTTCCTTGTTGTTACGTAAGTTCCGTGTGCCATTTAGACAACAACCGTCAAGGGTCGGTTAGATAACCTGACTTCTTTTTAATTAGCTAACTTCCGAGGGACAACAGTCTGCAGTTATGTCGCCGTTAACGAAATTTATATCTCTATATCTGGTGTGTAGTTTAAGGCTTAACTTACATATGTCTTTACACAATATATTTAAGAAACTTTATAATTAAGTAATTACTAAAATTTGTGCCCGATATTATGCGTCTGTAATTCTTAATCTATTAAATACGAGGTCAAGAGTGACTGACCTCATTTGTCTGTCTACCTTGTCATAAATAACACGAGTGGTTAATTTTTTCACGTTCGTAAAAGGACTGACGGCGATTGTTTTAAAACAATTAACACCAATTACTCAGCTTTAAAAGAAAAATTGCATGACTTACACCTGCATTCCATAATATTAGAACAATAAACCCTCCAATGACCTATAAGGAATTTATTAAAACAATTGTCTAGTTACCAAAATAAGCTATATTAATTGTCATCCTATTGTAATTGATCTTTCAGCTGAAATTTATATCGTCTATACGTGTGCTAACTATAAGTGTTTGTATATTTATAAAATGATGCTGTCTCTGACGTTCATATGACTTTTTAGAACAATTTAAAAAAAAAACACGCCTACGTGGGGGTTGACAGCAATCGATTATGACTTAGCACGGTGATTACACTATTTATTTAAATGGCAATCACAAATTTGAATGTCATTATTAATATAACTGACGCTAAGCAGTGTTATCAATATTTTTTTAGAAACAGTCATTTCAAGATTCAAGACAAAATGCCAAAACTATCAACTGCACATATTGCATCTGTAACTTTCAATTATGAACACATTATACTAAGAAAGAAAACACTATATCTTTCTAATAGTAAACATCAATCAAATATTCAATAACTATGTATAAATGTTCTATGATGTTTTATGAAATGCACATTCCACAAAGTATATTGCAGACGAATATAATTTACTCTGTGGAATGTTCGTTTCGCTTTCTCTGTTATTAAAAGGCATCCTGTCAGACACGTTGCTATTTTTAAACTGTGATTTTTTTTCGTATATGGAAATGATTGCGGCCATTCTTTATTTTTGCTGTGGTA
Source organism: Pharmacophagus antenor (assembly GCA_018245475.1). Lineage (NCBI taxonomy): Eukaryota > Metazoa > Arthropoda > Insecta > Lepidoptera > Papilionidae > Pharmacophagus > Pharmacophagus antenor. Next base: position 4,101 of record DWQX01000965.1, read on the forward strand.
CTAAATATTATTTTCGCTTATATTATTACATTATCGATATAATTTTTCAAGGTTACATTTTATGAAGTGGTAGCTAAGCGTGATACGAAAGCTTAGGTTATATTAAGCATTTTCATAAAATATTTATACATAATATTTATACATATACTATTTATACATTGTAATTAAAATCCAAACCGATAAAGGTCAATAATTATATCACGTAAAGTGAAATCAATAAATCTAAACACTATAAATACCGTTAAAAAACTCTACGGCGTGTTCGGAACAGGGAAAACACGATTTAAAAAGTCAATCGGCCCGGAGCCCACGTTTCGAAAGAAGTCGCATTACGTATGCAAACATGCAAAGCAAAACTATCACGACGGTATAGTGTTCCTATAAAATGTATTGATATAAACTTGGACTAGATAATACAAGCAATACTTTAAATTCAAACTTGATAATAATTTATACAATGCTTCTCCCTTGTTTTATTGTAATATTTCTTTATAAGAGGTTATAGTTAATCCCTTCCTGTATTTACAAACTGTACAGAAAATAGTGTTTCCTAGTTTTATTGCTCATTCTGCTTTTTTTTCTCAGTCATGTAAACTAAAAATTAATATAAAAAAAATATTTAAATTTTAAAGTAGATATACAGTTATTAGAAATGTAATATAGTAAAATTAATAAAAGATACAAGTAGGAAAAAATTGTAATAAATATATGTAAGATAATAGAAAAAGTAAAAAAGAATAAGAGAAGAATATCTGAAAGAGACTGGAAAAATCTATTTCCAAGAACTATCAATTCCCTGATTGAAATGTTATGGGAAAGAGTATTATGAAATATAAAACAAATAAGTAATAGTAGTCTCGCATAGTCCGTGCTTACTGGCAACCCTAATCACCGGCGCCCGTACGAGTTCAATCGCCGATTGTGCCAATTTGCATTTCTAATTTCGCTGACATTCGACTTATTGCATACCTGTTGGTAACGAGCTCTTTGTAAACCGACACTAACTTACCGACACAGTTTCACTCGGAATACAATTTTTAAAGTTATATATTTATCTATGTTTTATACAATGCTCTAAGTTCAATATTCAAAATCGACATATTAATGTAATAAATCTTTTCATTAAAATAAACCAGATTTATACATAACGCGATGTATGATTTTATTATAAACAAATTACATTCATTTTTCTATTGAGTAAAACCAAAACAAGAATACCTGACGATTGGTGATGTTCAGTTTTTAACGCATATTTTACTATTTCTCTAGAGGATGACATGAATTTTAAAAATGGTGATTATTTCCCGCTATTTTCAAATTTGGAACTTTATTATAAATAAACAGAACAACTTCGTCACGTTATCGCGTGCCAGTAATAATGCGTGTAACAATATGACATAATAGAGGTGTTAAACTTGCCAAGACCGTGTCTACTACGAATAGGGTTTTCGGTCTTGCTTCCTGTGTTCAGTTCGTTTCTTAATCTCATTCTTATTATTAAATAATATTTTTTTTAGAATATTAATAAAAAATATAATCCATGTGATATCAGTACTATATTTACTTTATCTAATACCGAAAAATGTCGTTAACGCCAATTATTTTTCTTAATATTACCATTACCAACTAAATAATTAATATTTTTGACGGTATCCCCAATAAGAAAAAACAATTATTAAAATGAAACTGAAAAGATTAACATTTCTGAATGTATACAATTATCAATTCTTTTTTTTCGTTAACGCAACAATAAGACTAATTGTATATGCCATATTTTTCGTTGATCTCCCTTTGACCCCGCGGCTGTTTTCGATTGTTTTTTTTTTATCACCACGTGTCTTGATTTGTATCTGTGTTGCGTCGGAAGTGAGACTGTCAAATATTATCAACGATACAGTGCACGATGATCGCAGCTTCTATAGTGACACGCGCTTATTGTGTATTATGTGGAAGGTGTATTTTTAGAAGCCGTCAGCGAATTATCGCTTTCATAATTTTTTTGAACACAGATTAGCTAGTATGATATGTAATTTATTTAAATAAAAAAATGTATATAAGCGTATTATTGTTTAAAAGACTTTTTCACTAGTTTTACGGATTTTTTTTATATGGTTTATTTTCATGATCATGGTGACTTTATACATTAATCAATTCGTATATTTCCTTTTAGGAAACAATATAAAGCAAGGTTGCCATATGAGATAATAAAAAAAGAAACTGCAAAAGTCAGACAAACGTAAATTTAGTGTATTGAAATTTTTATTAAACGGTTTTGCGTCAAATTAACACGTCCTGTAAACCTAGGATTGAAAATGTTTTGTTCTTTTTAAACAGAGGACTATATATATATATATATATCGACCTATAAATACACAAAAAAAATAACAAAGCTTCTGAGATTTTTGTTAGTTATTCGAGAGGAGGACACGTTGCGAAATCATATTAATTAAACGATTGACCATTAAATGTCATTGTTCAGATCTTATTTAATAAAGAAATTTTAAGTTTGAGTTTGTAATTCAATCGGCGCTTTTACGATGAGGTTATTGATCGAAACTAATTAATATTTATGAGACAGGTGCTGCTTTTTTTTCGAGAATATTGAAATAAATTATATCGGAGAGAGTAAAAGTTTTAGTATCGCAATATGATATTGATGACTTTCTTACGTGCTTCGTGTTACTGCACATAGTACAGTAACATGGACGAGATAAGGACGATGGCTCTAAAATAAAATAAATAAAATATTTAGAGCTCCTCCTTGGATATTTGTATACTTTATTAACATATCACTTTTGGTTATTTAATTTTGATAATGTTTATAATAAAATTTCTTTAGTTATTTTATTTTTTGTCACCGGTAAGAATTTACAAATGAGATTAATATCCGAGTATTAGTTCTTGTAAACGTTTACAGTTTAAAGCTTCCGGCTAAGTTAAATAATTAACTTATATATCGCGAAGTGGTGACCCGCGACTTAATCGATTAAAACAAATCGAATTATTCAAAGAACTTCGAATATTACTTATATGTTAACAAATGCAATCGCTTATTGCTCTTTTGCATTCAGAATCGTAATTAGTAACGGGAAATGCGACGAAGGGTAACTTTAAGGTCGTTTAGTAACCAATTAATACTATGATTTATTGCCGGTATTAAATTTTGTTGATATTTCGTGTCGCTTTTAACTTATTCAAAATATCGTTCGAACATTTATACATTTGTGCTATGGAAGACGAACACACACAAGTATTTTGTCTGTGTGAGAGAAAGGTGCTTTAATCAAAATGTTAATTTTACTCCCGATCAAAAATTGCAATACGTCTGACAATATTGCATAATTGAACGTTAAAAAGTATTTTTAACCGCCGATTTGACGTGATAATATTTTTTGTTTATAGAAAAATCGGTATTCGCCTATGAAAATGGCGGGCGGAAACTGTCGGCATATTGTCACAAACACATTAGTATATACGAAATATAAAATTAATTCCGCCTCGTTTATATCGAGTTAATTAAGTAAACGGAAAAATATCTTCCAACCGATTGCGTTTCATTAGTTCCGCTCCTTTATCGGTTCTAACATAAGAGCGTCAATGAAATCTAGCGTTCAACCTCAAATAAGAAATCTGTCACAGATTAAAAATAATTTTGTAGGTAGAAAACAGAGATAAAAAAGGTTTTATGCTTTTCTTAAAAATATATTCTGACTCGATTCTATTAGAATTGACATTGACTTAATGAAATTTTTGTATGCAAATATCGTTTGGAAGAAATTGAAATGTCAATTTTTAATAATAAGAAAAATCTTAAGTTTTAATTATGTTAATAAAGATTTTCAATTAAAGCGTCACGAAAATAAATCAAAATCATCATCAAAATTTTATGGAATTCGATGAAACTTTACTAAAAAGATACAGATGACCTATGATTTTAAAAAGTGCTGAAGTTCATTAATTTTTAAACTTTATTATTAATTTAAAACATTAACAAAAAGAATTCGAATAGATCGACGATTGTGTGGGCGACTTGATGGAGACCCGAATCATTCATGAAACACTTTTGTGTCACTACGATGCTATATATAAATGGCTTATAATCTAAAATGTTTACCCCTAGCCGATAAGAAAATTCAACTAATTAGATTTCGAGATAAGGAGGGGGGAGGGAGACTATGTGCTACAAAAAAATTCTATCTACTAATGTGCTATAAAATTTTGGCTTTTTGGAAAATTGATTAAAACGATTAATATTTTTTTAATACTCTCTTACCACCGTTAAAGCTGACATAAATAAATATGTTTTGATTTAGCTTAACTTAACATGTTAAATGAGCTAATTTTATTCATATATAATAAACGAAATACAATGATTAAATATACAGAACATTATAGCAAATGAACTAAGATGGCATTGATAAATTTCCAAGGCGGTGAAAAAAAATGATAAACCTATAGAGTGACGCCACGTTATTATAAAGTCTATATTTGGAACTAGAAAATTCATAGAGAGCCACCAAAAACAATTTTTCATTGAGATTACATAAGACGGTTTTAATAAAAATTAATTCTTATTAAAACTGCCATACTTAATCTCATTAAAATAAAATCAAGTATTGATGCTCAAGGCCAAGGCTAAAGAGACAAAAAAATTAACAATGTCCACAACTATACCAAGAATATACAAAATTGATTAAAAACCAGTTAAAAATCGTTAAAAATGCTTCAATGTTGTACATTATTATTTTTTAAAATTCGATTTAAAATGATCGACTTCTGTAATATTTCAAAGGTTTCACCGAAATGCAGTGATTTAGCTTTGAATGTTTATTACTACGATGGTTTATTATCTTTCAACTGTATTTGTTTTAGACTTCAGTTTTAAGAAAAGCGATTATAAAAAAAAAATAATAATACCATCGTATTCCGTATTAGATTATCGCCGACGGCTAGTTCCTGGAAATAGTGACAAATATCTTAACGATCCACTAAAAGGTTTTACAACTAATGTACAATAAGATTATTTACTTTATCTCGAGTGATATTCGGCATTGCATTATTCCTAAGAAGTGCTATTTCAAAACAGTGACTAATTTTGTTATTCACTGTACCGTGGAGTTAACCTAGTAAAACAATTGTGATTTAAAGTTGTTTCAGTTATTTGTAGAAATGAACTTAAAATTATCTTTTTTTTATATCGAAATCTTTATATATATGCTTTTGTTGCAATTGTGATATGTTTGGTTAAACGATAAAATGAATAATATCTATGAAAAAGTGGACATGCTTCAAAAATCACATTATGTGACATCTACATATAAATGTCACACTAAACATTTGAATTCCAGACCTATTAAAGGACAAGGACTTGATGGTTATAATATACATTGTTGGATAGAGATAACGAGATATTTGTGTCTTTGTCACATTAAGATATTCTTACCAAATTTATTAAAGTAAACGCGTTTGTCAAGTGAGGAACGAATCAACTGAAATTTATGCTTAGTCATTGCCATTTGCAAAATTCTTAACGAATTTAGAAACAATTATTTATTCTTGCGCATGTTACACGTAGAAAGATAATGCTAAGTTTTATTAATTTACGAAATGGCAGCGTAGATTTGTTAACGAAAGAAGTAATCTATTATCAATTCGGAACGACTCTAACCACATGAGCTATCAGAGAATAGTTGTCTGGAAGTAACAAAGGTGGGGACATATTGCCAAATATTAGTTGTCGTATAGTGCCAATTTTGTGTATATCATTAATGCTCGCTTTGTTTTAAAACTCATTTTTACACTATTACATAGAATATCTTTTTTAAAATTTTAAAACATAAACGTCACACACAATTGACTGTTTCTGTTTTAAAATTAAAAATAAATTCATTTTATCTATGAGTAGAAGTTCAACGAACCGGACGTTCATGGTTTTTAAAATCGTTACTAAAGTATAAAGTAAAATATCGTATTTAAAATAAGCTTAATAACTTATAAAAAAAAGTAATAAAATTAAGCTATATTATTCTTTGTATGCTTGGCGGTTTGAAAATTCAACATGTATACATAGTCTGTGTAGATATGCATATAAAAAAACTTAAAAAAATTAAAACAAAACTTTAACTTAACATAATTTAATAGAGAACGTTTCTTATATCAAGATTGTAGCGTGTTCGTGATGCAGCATTTGTACGTGTGGAATTATCTAGAATTAATTTTTAAAATTTTAACGCGATCCGTAACATTGTATACGGTGTCACGAAACTATTAATAGTTTTATATTCTTTATCACACCGTTTGGTTCTATTTAAAAAGAAACATACGTCTACTTTCTTTTTCTTTAACACGTGTTGATAATAGTGGCAATGACACCGCAATTGCTGTCCACTTTCATATCACTTCAAAGTCATAGCGATCGATATCCAATGAATAATTTTTATACTATAAATTGTAACAGCTCAATGGATTCTATAATCTTGACTTTACCTTGTTGCTCTCAATTCTGTTTACGTTTTGCATTCGACATTGAATAAAAATCTCAATTTAAATTGTACAGCGAAATGTATTACATTATTCCTAAGTTTTTTATTGTCGCCGTTTTAAAATAATTATCATATCGAACTATTAGTGAGGATATCACTAGAAAAAAAATTACGTTATTCAATATATTCATTTAAAAAAATCGTTAAAATAACTTTATTCCGATTTTACTGCGTCCGTAGCTATAGTCGCTGATTGCTTGCTTTGTAATATGAAATTTCCGGGTTTGTTTCTGGGACTACTAAAATTAGGGCTTCTGGATCGTGCTAGGGTTTCTTTGATCAGCTTGGCTAGTTATCATCTCCAATGTCAATTTGCCGGTATAACATTGCTGTGTTCCGGCTGTCTATGTGCAAACTGGATTATTCTTGACGAGCACGCTTGGCCATCTTCGGTCGTATTGTAACTTATCATTACGTGAAATTGAAATCAAGTGTAGCAAACACTCGATTTCTTCGTTATTGAAAAAAAATCAGCTTGATGTAAACGTAGACAAATGTACATCGCATGGTACTTATATGTTTTAATAACAATTAACAATGGTGAAAAATACAATTCTTAAAACGAAATTGTAATTACTGTGACCTTATATCTAACCCCTGAAGTACCTTCATTTGATAAACCGCGGTTCAATGTTGATATAATTACTTGAGATAACTTCCACGTGATTATAAATTACATGGTTTTAAGGTAATAAGTATAATCCTTTAAAAATATATTTACATATGCTATCTCAATCCTTGGTCAATTAGAAGAACTCTTCAACTATTTGGTTAATGTTAAATTAAATAATAAATATCTGTAATTATCTTATATAAAGGCTTAGCATATTTGTACACGTGTCTCATGTACATACTGAAAATAAAAAAGGAGGATAAAATATTATAAGAATCTGTATGTAAATATGTAATTGATTTTTTTCCTCTTAAATGCATGTTTTTTTAATATTGCTTAATGTAATACATGTATTGCTAGCTAGATGTCTGAATAATTCATTAGATATATTTGTGATATTTATTAGTATAATTTTAAATACATTAATTTATTTGTTTATTGCGGTTTTATTTTTATCGTAAATATTACGACTAAATTACAATCCCATTGCGTTTCACCATTACACGTGACATCTTCAGTAGCCGTTGTAAATTCAAGTAGGTTTCTTTTATTTACTCGTAATATTTACGATTCAAAAAAAAATACGACAATTAGCAAATTACTTTTTTTTCTATTTCTTTGAGTCGTGTACTTTAATAAATTATTTATTTAGGCTTTTTCATACACATAATTCAAACAAAATAATCATTGTGAAATTGTTGCAATATGTCACTGTAAATAAAACACATGTTGTCAATAAGTTATTTTGAACTTCCGTGCTGTGTACATTATAATGTTAATTTAAACTTTTTCGGGGCTATATCGTGTAAATACTCACTAGGTACGATACCTAATATTCCTCGACGTTTCAGCGCGTGTTGCATCGGCCGCTGTCGCGAGGCAGTCTCTGCTTATATTAGGTATCGTACCAAGTGAATATTTACGCGATATAGACCCTAAAAAGTTGATATTACAAAGTGATTTATAATCAATTAAAATACTCACTAACAGAAATTTTGTCTTACCATCTTGTTTTATAATTTTATCATTCTAACATTGGTTTACGTTTGGGGAAAGTGATTAAGCCTTATTTTTTTAATCCATTCATCAGAATAACGTATTTTTTAATCGTTCATTTTCAATGTATCGTCACTGTTCGCATTGCTTGGTAATGGAGCTCGCGTAATTAAGGACTCGCCTAATTGCTACACACATTATATATAACTAATACATTAAGCAATTACCGTTTGAAAACAAATAAACTTAAAATGTCGTAAGCCCCCAGAAGTGGTCTTGAAAACATATGTACGTGTACTTTGTCTTTTTTTTTAATTCTATTTTTTATCTTTATCAACGTTAGTTTGTTTATGGTGTTGATGTTCAACTCTGATTGTGAAACATTATTGGGTTGATCTCACCTATGTGAACTTAAAGATTTTATATGTCTTTGTAACTGAAATGCGTACTTTATTTCGGGAATAGTTATAATAAATAAACGTAAAGCGTAGCATGAAATAGGTTTCGAGTTTATACATTAGAAGTAAAAATTTTAAGATATTTTATTAATTTGATATCTGATTTTTTTAAATTTATGCATTTATGAAATTTGTTTTTTTAAATATTAAATGAGAACTTGACACGCATTTAATAAATATTTATATAAATACGTAAATACGAATCAACATTACCATTGAAATTAAGATAAATATAACATAATTATTATCGTGATTACGTGTTATTACAGTGGGAAAAAAATTTAAATGATATAACAAGGCCTGTTCTTCATTATTTTTCTGTTGCTAATTGTTTTCGTTTACAAGAATTGGGTTATAAAAAATAAACGGATGCGACGAGTTTGTGTTTTTCTCACTTTCAGCAGTTTCACTCGCAAACAATACATCAATTATGTGATATCATATAAATACCTCAATTATCTTCAACACTATTCATTTGTCGTTGAAGGCATTTGCTAATCATTTCAAATGACGTTACTGATTTTTCTTTAGATTGCACTCGCTTAGCTGCAAGCATTTCAACTATCATCAATTAATGTCTATTAATTGTAGATTTTTTATTAATAATTCCGAGGTATTTTTGTTTAATTTTATATAAAAAAAAAACATACTCAAATTATAATGAATTGAATAATAAATGTTGAATGTTGAATTCGTAATTTGTTCTATTTAAAAACGACGGAATTTTTTATTTTTTTGCTTTTTAGTGATGTATTTGACAAATATAATTTTATTACAACTTCACTACCAACATCTAAAAACAATAGTAATGTTTGTTTTTTCTAATATAATCTAAAACTCTTAAATCATAATGCGAAACGGGTTTGCTCTAAGAAAAAATATTTAATGTCATTTTACTCAGATTCTTTCAACGTCGACACGAACCCTAGTCTTCAAATGACAAATGACAAGTAAAATAATAGAAGTTAGTGTTACCTCCCGCTGCCACTTATGCGATTTATTATAAAACAAAAAAATTTTACAGTGCATCATACAAATACTGAACACTCGGGAAAAAAATTTATAACAAATGAAAAGACTTGGCTTAAAAGTGTTGTTACTGGGCTATAAAAGAAAACTCAGATTCTTCCATCCCAATTATTTTCTGTTGTGACAGCTGTAATATTGCCAGCCTAAATAATTTAAAAAAAGAAAGTGGCCCATATGCTTATTTTTATAAAATGTAAAAATATTCGCTGATAATAATTTATGAATATCGTGTATAATTTGCAAAGATCCGGGCTTTCGCATCATACCAGGTGAAATCTAGGTTTTACCTTGGTGCGAATGCATTTAGTGCTTCCATTGACCTATTTAGACAAGTGCATTAGCGCATGCTGCGGTCTGGCAATTAAATAAAAGGAGCGGAAAAATTGCCACTTTCACGTGTTGGCCGCCTTCGAAGCGTGTTCAATTTTTTTAATAAAATTCTTTTCAAATTCATCTCTTCCACGTATATGGTTTTTAATCAACTAAATGATTCAGTGTTAGTGGTAGACGTAAGAAAACTTGATTTTATTATTTAAAATAATTTTTCAAATAAGACAATCGTTACGTGTAAAGGAATTGTGAAAAGAAATTAACGTATTTCTTAATTAATTAGTGTTGCATCTTGAGAGATCGCAAAAACTTGCCAATCGGAACGTACATGTACATCGCACAAACATTATGAAAAGCTTGCAACACTTTTAAATTTCACGAGTATCGCTCCGATATTTCCCTCTAATACATATTTGTTATGTCATTGTACGGGATTAATTTTTTATCAACGTTCAACGGCTTCTTTGACACTAATTTCATCCACGAGTTTCGTACACATCAAAACTAATGAATCAAAGAATTTCGCCAGTTTTTCATGACAATAACATTAACAAGAGAAACTTGGCAATGGTAGCTACTAATTATTTATCGTTCTACACGAACTATTTGCGAAAATGACACATGAATAATGTCTTTTACAAAATACGTTTTGACATTTATCATCACTAGATGTCACATAGTATTTGAAATTCGACCATAATTTATTTAAATGATATAATTATAATTAAGATTATTTTTTAAATTCAATAAAACAGGACTTTACCTACTATCATTAACGAAACAGTATATATTTGTGTATGTGTGCTAAACGTATGGTAATGTGTGTAATTTTTAATATAATTTCAATATAATTCAAAGCATTATTTAAAAAAAATAGTCACTTTCTGTACTATTTATCCTATAACTTTAACTTTGCAAAATTTTATGCTACTCCAGCCGCGTAATTTTCATTAAAAGAAATACGTAATTTTTCCTCCACGTATTACTGTATAAAATGAATACCAAAGACGTTATGGATTTTTTTAGACAGCAGAACAGCTGATAAAAGTTTTGACAAGGGTAATGTTTTTAAATAAGCGACTTTCGTAGAAACGTCAAAGGAATCGTTTACTGCCGCCGCAAGTGGGCCACGATTATAAAAGAGAATAAATTAAACTTCTCTAGAAAATATAGGTCACCATAATATTTATATTATTTAAGTCATAAATTTTGTTTATTTATAAATATAACGATGTCAATTGGCTCACACGCGAAAAGTAGACTACAACATTGTAAATTTTTAACAAAGCCCAAATTTTTGTATCTGTAGACTGTTTTACAATTTTTATTAATCAGCATTATTAAAAAAAATAAAAACTCAAACTTTTTTCTATCATGCATGAACTTTAAACTTATTCTTCTTAATGCTTGATTTAAAAAAAAAGTTTTCATATGTATCTTAACGTAATGAGTGTTATTAATTATTTGTGTTAATGAAACTATAGGGAAGAATAAGACAATTTTTTGTTTTAATAAAAAATCGATGACTCTGTTAGTGCTAAATAAATCTCCATTACACTAAGTATAATTAGAAGCAATTGAACTAAGGTGGAATTAGGTCAGTGCTGATGGATACACCGGCATTTACGTTTCCAGGTGAAGGTCAATGCATCTAGCACCAGCTCACATATAGGTGGGGGAGTGTTTACATGCTTTCAGCTTATGTTTGCTGGACTTTCATTTCGGATGTATTACTAAAGGGAAAATGTGCGAGGCAGTCAGCTCGGGGGTGTTGGTAACATTGAATGAAATTGTAGTTATGTTTGAGAGAATAGAAGAAAAAAATGTTGCCATTAAAAAAACAATTTGGTTTCATTTTTATGTATTTTTCTTACCGGCAATGGGCTAACATTTAACCTCTATTGATAGATTATGCAAGTGAAAATAAGGAAGTAGATGGTGAAGCGTGCTCGCCTAGTATTTTACTAGTATATTACTAACAAGATTGTTGCCATAGGTAGGTTATTAAATACTAATAAAATATAATGACAAAAAAATGTTATGTGTCAAATCATTGCCTATAGAATACATTAATATGTATATTTAAGTAATCTATAAAACAGAAGTTATTGTCGATACATTTTTTTTTGTTTTCAGTGTACAGATTAATAAATCAAATTATACTCGCAGCTTAACAATCATGAGCAATAATTTTAATAAATTATTTAAACTTGATTTTAACACGTTCTCAACGAATGGTAACATATATAAGATTTACATAAATGTGACGCTGACGTTAAAACCAACTGACCAAATAAACAATTCGAAGAATAAATTTGTTTCATTTAACTAATGTTACTTTACGATGTTCACTTGGATAACTGTGACACGACACCTGTCTCTTTAGTTCTGTAACCATAAGTAACGTAAAGAACTCGAAACTGATGGTAAATAATTGAAATAAACCCGACAGAATTTGTAAAATAAAATTTTACAAAATGAAGCCAGCGTAAATAGTCGTAGAATCAATCATGAGCTAATTAATAGTTACTTCTTTTAATTACCAGTTTTAATTAATTTAATTATCGACCAATTTTGATTTAGTTTGAAAGAAAAAAACTTTTTATTTTTTGGAAAAATCAAAATTTTTGTCTGTGTTTGAACTTGGAGAAACTACGAGGTTTACAGATTAACCCCATATTTATATCAATCAAAAATAACTTTTAATGTTTACGTAATTTATAAGCGGATACGACTTCACTTTGTCTCCTTTTCTTTTTACATTTTTATACGTTCCTTTTGGTCGTTGTTCTTGCCGCGAGTTCTCCTTTTTTCGTCTGCTTGGCGGCCATGTTGGTTACTGCCTCGCTCGCAGAACAATGGCGTCGTTTCCGTCACCGGTGAGCCGGTTGTTTAGCAATGGTATAGTTTGCACGCCTTTAGCGAACTGTGCGATTTGCTTGTATTCCGAAAGACACGGGCGGCAAGAGAAATTTCTAGAAATCATTTAGAAGCAACAAGTATGTTTCTTAGTACTAAAGCGAGTAGAGTATGCAAGGGTGTCAATTTAAAATGACTAGAATTTACGGATATGTTTTCAAATGTTTTAATTATGCACGCAATTGTAGAAGAAGAGTATTGTAGTAAATCAAAACTGTCAATTATTATAAAATAAATATATAAAAACATGAGTTTCTAGTCAGTTCTTCTCAGAGGATGGCGCGTTGCGAACTGACAGTAATTAAAATGATTTACGAGTAGTAAACGAATAAAAGTGATTGTACAGATTCTATTTAATAAAGAAATTTGAGTTTGAGATTGTCTTGAGTTAAGGTTTGAAATTTACAATATTGTCGTGTTTTCTAGACCACAAATCAGCGAGACGACGGTTGTACTTCACAAATAAACAATACTGGTATTGTAAGCCCTATAATGTTTTATAAATAAATTTGAAAAAAAGAAATCAATTAACTGTCTCAATACAGACAGATGTAGGACCGGAGATCTATGGACTATTGTTCTAACTATTGTTCCACATTAGTCCTTTGTCTTACGCATCAACAAATTACTAATAAAGTCTCTTCTAAAATATATTTGGGTCGTTTGAAGCAGTTGAATTATGATTGATCTTTATTTCTCTATTAAAAAGAAATCATCAAAATATATTTTTTTATCGGCAATCTAAGATTTAACCTATATTTTACTGAATGTCAAGTGACAATGATATTGCAAATGGTAAAGCGTATCACATGTATGACTACGGGAACACAGCAATGCTGTTATGGCGACAAACATTATTATTTTGGTATATTATTACATTAATTATACAAAATGGAACAACGTAATAAGATTATGTTTTACTTAATTAAATCTAGTTTGGTTTGAACATATGTGATACATACGCGACATCCGAAATCCTGTCTTTATTCAAGCGACCTTCACTGTCCGCTCGCAATGAATACGACCCGCTGGTCCGTAACTCAAACAAAGACTTTTACAAACGCGCCGTACATACTTAGCGGTCCACGTATTCATCTACTGCCTTATATAACAACTGGACATGGCGTATATAAAACATAAGTTCGAAAAAAACAATGGATATTACGCGCATAGAAATAAATGTACTCGAACATCAGTCTTTTGACTTCCCTAAAACGTATCCGCCTTTTACGCTATATACATTTTTTATTTTATTTTTTCTAATTATTACTGGTAGGTTAAAAAATTGCAACACAGATTGTATAATGACGTTAGGAATTATTATTTTCTTTTATTTATGCGTTTGTGTTATTCAACAATTCTTTTTATTGACGTCCAGAGGGGCAAACGTAGTAATAATAAAAGTAATAAATAATAACTTTATTCAAAATTTTTAGATTTTTCAATTTGTAATTGACAAATTAAAAAATAAAAAAAAATAAACGCATCAAAATTTAACGTTATTGTTTTATCAAACACATACTTATACGTTTTCGTGATATAAAACAAAAAACAAATTAACGCGTTGTATATTATACAATTAACCTACAAAAAGTTAAAGCGGAAAAATTGTTAGTTCTTTCAGCTTTTGTATTGCAAAATTGCTTTAGAATACTGGTTTGTTTTGTAACAATTGGTAGCAACAGGTTTCTGTACCGCGCACCGGTTAAGGACTCAGCTGTTTTGTGGAGAGGTGAAAGCCCTCGTTAGGTTTTCCACAATTTTCTTTATCGCAGCCCCGCTGTCACGCTCCTAGCGTTCACTCCGACGTAATAAGGCTGTTCGCCAAAGGGCGTCGAACTTTCGTTTGTGCATTAGTGTTTAAGGGAGGCTATGAACAATCAAATTTGTTCCACTCTGATAATTCTGTAACATTAAATTATTTTCTTTGGTAATATTTATAATGTTAGATGAATTATTATTATAAAGAACCTTAATAATAATATTATTATAGCACGGCTTTTGGCTAGAAGAAATCACTTACGTTAACATATTTCTTTTATTACATAATGTAAATGTAATACTTTTTATAAAGGGAAATCTTTTATCTTTTCGGGATAATACATTCACCTTCTATTCTTTTACTATCCATGCGAAATTATTCGCAGGCACCGGCTTGTACTTATGAAGCATTCGTTAATAGAATTTATTATAATAATATTGACCTATAGTATAGTAGTAGTACCTTTTGTCTTGTAATGCGGAGTTCCAGCGTTCGTTTCCCGGGCCTCATAAATTACCGAACACTCTATTCATGATAAAAAAATTTAACCTTTTCTATAGTTTATTTACACACCTTTCAGTTTTAATGTAAAATGTAATAGAATAGTACTCGTGTAAGAAGGAGATAAAGAGATAGAAAGCTATTCTCTTCAACTGTTTGGATTTGTAACCGGTTTCGCGAGCATACAACGGTGGTGTTACTGAACTGATCTTAGATTTAACAGTCCTAGATCTTTACATTAAAATAAATTATATTTGCTAATCTTAAGGATTTCGCTCTAAAGACAATTATCTAATTAGGCAAAAAAACCTATATTTTTTAACGGATCACTGAAGCAAAATGTTGAGGGATATATTTTTCCATTAAATTTTTATTAACCTTTCGTGGACGTATTAAATTTGTAAATAAATATAACCAATTTACACAGCCATCAGTATTGGCTTCTAAATAGGTTAATCAGATAATAAAGTTCGTTTAAACAAAGTGTAGAATGATACTTAATTGAAAACATGTTTTAGGTCAATGAATATTACTTATTAAGCATTTCCATTTTGAATTTAGCGTCAATCGGAGCAAAACGATATTTATTGTCTCATAGGGATCGGTAGCACGGTGTGACGTCATCAGGAAAAAAATATACGTTGATTCCTTCAAGTACATTGTTTGGCCATTTAAGAAAATCAACAAACGCGTTTATTATTTAGTATAGAAATGTACATCTAAAATGGATTCAAATTGTTGATAACCTGTAATCGTTGAGGTGTACGTGTATATGTAATAAATTATCTTAGAAGAAACAAGGCTTAAGTTGAAAGCTTCATTACAACAGGATGTCTAGAACATTCTCTAGAACATTCTGGACCCTGCGGAGCTTTTTTATCGCCAATGGGCTACTTGACCTAAATTGACATTTAATGTTAAGTGACATTGAAGCCATAGATAAAATATGCTCTTCCAAAGTAAGGCGAGCGGTAAACCACTGCGCCACCGAGACGAAAATATAATTTAAATAAAGTTCTATACAACACATAGACAAAGGTAACATATACACAGTTTGGTTGCCTGATAAAATTCTGAGAACTGTTTACACGAAATCTATAGGCATTGGAATAAATGTAAAGATAATACCTATGGGGAACCCCCGCTATCTGCTATATCAGATTTTTTTTATTGTTCTATCGTTTTTCCTTGACCAATAAAATTATTTCTCAATTTTAATTAGTATTTGTAATAAAACGTCGCCTTTCTAGTTACTATCGCGTATTAATTACATTTAACAATCATTATCTAAGTTATCAATCAATTTATCTTAAAATAATTGAAGATCAGAAGAATTATGTATTTCATTAATATGTCAATGTCATATAAATTACAGAGTAGTGCAACGAAGAGAGGCGATATACAGATTTGTTGCTTCTGTCTCGTCGGGTGATCTGTATTTGGTAAACCCTTTTGACTTTGACTCGTGTCACCAAAGAATTGGTGTAACAAGGGACTGCCGCAGTTTAACCCACTTTCGTCAATTTGTCGGACAACGGACAGTTTACGTTGCACGCTGATTACCCTTTGTATAATCAACGTCACTAATTGCGTGACGTCACGGCCTTAATCTGTATGTTATCTGAAACCGATTAGCTGTTTTATCTGCACGTAAATCGCACTTCGATTTTTTTTATTATGATATTAGTTATGTTACGTCATCGAGATTTAGAAAATCGATTACGCTCAATGCGAAAAAAATGTGGAATAAATCGAATAATTATTCGATTCTTTTCTTTCCGAGATTTTTCATTTGACTGGAAATTGCCTGCGATATATTATATATTTAATATCTTTCTTTATATTAAAACAAGGAAATATATTAAAGACTATGTATAAAATCAATGACTTAATGATTGGCATTAATCTTTCAATTCATTTATAATAAATACTAAAGAATATAATATGTATACATAGCAAAACTTTTTAGTGTTAAGTTATAGAAGAGTGGTGTTCATTAGCCCAACTATTTATAGCTTAAGGAGGCTTCAAGCAAAATAATTAGATTTGATTTGTACATTAGTAGAAATAGTAGTTTTATTTTTTATAACAGCAAACCCAAACATCTGTTTTTATTTTTATATACGAAGCACTCTACGATGTGTTTGGGATTTAATGGAATGGCAATTTGTTAAATTTAATGTAAATATTTGCGCTGCATTAAACAAACCTTTGCTCTTTGCTCTTGTTTTGTTTAGCCCTTAAAGTAGGTTTGGCAGAACTTACGTTCTCGATTTCATCGAGTGTATATATCTTCAACACTCTTCCTGGTTCAATTGTTCGCGTTTAAATCACTTCGGGTGTTTTCCTAAACACAATTAATTCAGTCTGTTTTCAACATGGCCGACTGTTAACGATTTGTTGTTAAATCAATACTTGTACTATATTTATAGCACATCTTCTGGAGATAAATTTGTATTTGTTTGTATTCAAATGTTTTCAGAAAAAAAAAATTAATACAGAATACATAAAAGTATAGTGATGATACTTAAAATAGGAACCATAACGTAATCGTATCGGATTGTCAGCCTCCTTCTTGTGATCGGTTAAGAAGAGAGTAAGTGATTCACTAGGTTAACCTACTTTAGTCATAGAAAGTTCAAGGCTTCTCGTTAATCGAGTACGTATTAAGATATATGTAGATTAAAAGCGTTCATAATAAAATCAAAACTTATTCACATTCCCAAGTATACCCATTTTCCGTTGCCCTACATTTCCAGACTGATAAATTGTTATAATATTTTAACTGGCTATCAAAATTTATCGGCTATTTTTTTAATAGTAAACACTGCCAATAGTTCATGATACGTGCGATCAAAAATCCATATTTCAAGTCCAAATTTTATTGTGCCTATTTTAAACTATATAAACATCTGCATAAAGCAGAAATTTTTTTGACACACTTACGGAATCCAATCACGGTCATCGGATATTTACGAGCGTATTAAATGACGTCAAGATTTATTTTTTCCAAATAGTTTAGTTTTTTTATTTACACTTTAGAAGGTTCCTGCGTGTAAACGGTATTACATACTTCCGCAGCACATTGTAGTGTACACCATAGTGAGAATTATGGTAATTTTTACTATAAAACGTATAAATTGTTTAAGTTTATAAAAAAGCTTTGAAGAGACTGCTTGTAGCAGTGAGAGCGTTTTTTGTACTGCTAATGTATTCTTTTTTATTTTGTTCATTTGTGAGTATTACTTTTACGGTGGAATTTAGCTTTAATATATTATGGAGTACAGGAATAAAAACAAGCAATTACAAACTCAATAGCAATAAATAGCAATAGATAGCAAATTTTTTTTTGTTACATCCTGAACGTACATTTCAACTGTTTTACAATACAGATTTGTATTGACGTGTATATACGTCCAACGCACTTGACCGGGTTTTTTTACGTATATAATTTTATTTTTTCGTGATTTGTAAAAAAACCTTTTTCTGATAGTCTACTATCAAAATAAGATTTTTTTTAGGTAATTTTAATAAACATTTAAATACGAAATCTTATAAACCGAGTTCCGTATAAATCGCAAGACAGGTGCATTTTTACGTGTTAATGAAATGTCATTTTGTATTTTAACTATTATCAAATTATAAACAGCTTCATGTTTTAATTAAGTTTCATGAAATTAAATATACTGTATTAATACAGAAACTAAAAGGTGAATATTATGATATCCGAAAATGTAGCAAACTCATTTGTATTATGTTATTGGTGCGTAATAGCGGGAGTTTGTTTTAACCACAATTTATACAAACATTGTATCTTCTTGGAAAATGACTAATTACAAAAGCAGTTTGCTCCGTTTGTGTTATTATTTCTAATATAAAATATTTGTTAATGAAATTATTGAATAATAAGAAAAATAAAACGTATAACCCTTTTAAAGTATTTACATTTTTAAAGTTCATTAATAATGTTCATAAATGACAAAGCACGTTTTCAGACTGCACACCATAGAATGTTTTTAATAATGTCCAAATTAATATTTTTCAAAATGAAAGTGAGAAGTAACGTCTCTGAAATAAGGTACCTTATTTTATGTCATAATTTATTTCGGTCTACTTTTTTTTTTCTTTGTAATGATTTTAATTTTCTGGCAATGGTAATATAAAAATTTATAGTTTTTTTTTTGTTTTTTATTTTAAATAATAATCTCGACTAAGAATAATGTTTCAAGGTTGAATCGTAATTTTTCTCCTGTAGCCATGGTGGATGCATGAGGATGCATATATATTCATCCGTAACGAATCGATGAATAATTGTCTATGGTCAACTTCGATAGCGATTCCGTCCGTGTTATATTTTTGTATGCCACATGCATAAATGCACTTTATAATATAAGATTTGCTTTTCAAATACAATAGCCCGAAGGTTGTCCACGCCAATGTCACATCCACAAGGGCGGCCTGTTGCATATTTAACGGTGAGAAGGGTCTGGATGCTGGAGGGAGATGGAGTTGCTAAGTGCATTTATTTACTTTATTGTATTGAAGAATAACATTCTCATTGATATTCTTCGACATTGTTATAAAGATAGATAATAAATAATTGATAGTATTGTAATATGTTAAAATTAAATTGAATAAAGCATTTATTTTCTCAACAAAAAAAAAATGACAAATGTTAAATAAAATAAAACATTGATATATATTAATTAATAATTAAAAATGTGACATGTAATATAACTCAAAATCGTACAGTCAATTTCATAAACTTAGATGTCTGTAAAAAAAATTGGTTATTTAGTGTTTAGGAATTAAAATATTTGTAAAAAATATTTGTATTATTTAAAATAATTAGTTAAAACTCATAAAATTATGTATAAAAAAAGTTCCCGCCAGCGCATGATAGATAAATAAATTCCGTTTTTAAATTTAGAACTATTGAACTTGACTTCCGTTTATTTATTACTAACGATGTTTATGGAAAAACAAATATAGAGCCGTTACACTGCCTTTATCTTTTAGGATGATATGTTATATTTTTTTTTATATTTTCCCTATATCTATTTTAATGAGATATTTGTCAGTCCACACTGCTGAGGTTAAGTTTATTTGCTCGAAACGCTTTTTTGGCGCAACCTTCCCTTGAAACTAAAACGTAATAAAAAACATTAAATGGACAATAAATTTTTAAAACTTTATATTTTTGTCGAATGATATAAGTGTTAATAAACTCATTCATCTACATCCCGATGATTCTAGAACGAATCGTCTATTAACTTTGTATCGAATGATTATTGTACAATGATTTTGAAAAGGCGGAAGAGAAAACATTTAAACATTTGATTTGTCCTTGTAATGATTTAAATTATAAAAGTGACAGCAACAGTTAATAACCCAAGGCGATAGTCGGTACTCATTTCGTGGTATGGTCAAGTTATTTAGCACATTCATGTAGCCATTTGACGTTTTATTATGAAGTGTTTTCATAACAGCATACACTCGCAGATAGCTAATGGGTATGTTATGAATTCAAAACTTTCGTTCGAAACGAAGAGGAATTATTATAACAGCATTATTTATAAACATTTACGCCCTGTTTTTATAAACTTGTCATTTGTTAGAGTGGAAAGGAATTGGAAAATGTTAAATATGGATTGATTTATATTCTTTCTTATAATATATATGTTTTATCGTTTTAAAATTTATCGAAAGTGTTATAGCTCATTATTACATTAATTGTGTTTATAAATTATTTGACAAGTTGGTTTATTACAATGATTTAAGAAACAAAAAGTGTATAGCCCCATATTGTCCAAGTTATGGTACCAATAAGGCATTAGAAAATTAATTGTACAGTCAAATGTTGATTCTAATCTGTGTTCACATCTTATTGTTGCGTGAAACATATACAATGGCGTTACTTTACTTGCGAAATCGAATCGGACACTCGTATTACGTTAAAAGTGACCCCTGTGTCGAGGTGACTGCTTTTATGTTATCATTATCAAAAATAAAAAAGATCACGAATAGTACAATACATACAATGCTTATTGTAATGATTTTACAATACTTATTTTTTTAAATATAATATAAGTAGATATATTTTTAGACTGTCAATACTGTATTAGGACATTATAAGGACGACAATGGGGATTTTATTCCCACATGACCATAATTTTTAATCAGAAATTTGATTATTATTTCGAAGATTTTCCTAAGAATAATAAAAAAAATACCCAACAAATCTTTAGAGGAAATGTTTTATGTATAAAATTGATAATTAAAATAGGTATTCAAAGTTTCTGCGTTTGGTTTTTTTTTTTCTGAAATGTGTATCAAATTTGGTTTACTTATTACATTTACTTTACTTGCTACGAAAGTTTATCAAGAACAGATTTATATAAATTAATAAATGATTTCGCAGCATTATTACATGTTATCGCAGCTTATTCGTTTTTCCATGTTTACCTTCCTGTTCGTGAGGTCAGATATTGCCTTTTCCGATGTTGTTACCGCACCGCGCCGGCGTTTAGCAAATGTTTATAAACAGACCACGATCGAAACACGCATCTGGACTCCAGTGCCGATCTCGGCCGTCTCTTGTTACATTCAACCGTCCAATCGACGGCCGTCACTCCCGCATTTCGCTGCTCGTTGAAGTTTGTGAGGTCACTAACAACACCGACTGTCGCGTTACACTTGCGTCGGAGTTTTCAGCTCGAAGGCCGACTGACGCCGAGGCCTAACAATCGCCGCAGTTAGACAATTACGAACCGACTGCATCCACCGCGTACGGAAGCAAGGTCTCTTTGATATAAATTATGCCGTCAACACCATTATCTGCGACCTTCACGAATTTAATGTCGAACGTAGGCCTATTCCGATTATTTGCCACGAACGCGGCTCTCTGCTTTTATTATCCGCCAACGTTTATACCGACAGTAATGGTCGTTCTCTGTTGTTCCAGGTTTGTCATAAACCTACTGGCGACGAATCTGTTGACGACCTCCCTGCTAGCGCCCGCCCTGTTCGGCGAGCACTCCGCGAGGGAGAGCGCGCCGTGGGTGGAGGCGGGCGACGCCGCGGCCGCCGCGTGCAGCCTGGCCGCGCTGCTGGCGGTCACGCTGATCGCCGTCGACCAGCACCACGCGGTCACCGACCCGCTGCGGTGCCACACGCGGCTGCTACAGCGCCGCCCCGCCGCCCTCTGCGCCGCCGCCTGGCTCGCGGCCCTCACCGTCGCCGGTGGGCGGGCTGCGATCGCAGCCACCCGCCACTTGTACCAGTTCGAGCCCGTGCTACGTGGAGTCGAATTGGCATACTACGTCGTGTATTTGGTGTTCGGAGTTATCGTTCCTATTACAATAGTGTGCGTGATGTACGCGAGGATATACCGTGCGGCCCGCTCGTCGGGGCTGCGAGCGCGCGCCCACGGCGCGAGCGCACTGCAACTGCACGAGCCCCCGGTGAACTTGCCTGATCTAGTTGAGGAGGGAGATGGACTGACGCTGAAGATAGATGTGCCCGAGCATGCCGCCGGGGAGAGCGACCGCAAATTCGGACCGTTCCTGCTGCCGCCGGAGCGTCCGGTGCGCTGCCCGTCTGTCGCCAGTTTGCGCAATGCACGCAAAGAGGGCAAGTCGAGCGAGGACCTCAGAAAGGGATTGCCAGCCGTCAGTTCGGCGCCGTCGCTCGCAGCGCCGCTGTTGGCCGCGCAGGCACGAGCGCCGCCGTCCGCTACCGGCTCGCGGATAACCTCCATCAGGTGCAGAATCTCGAACGCGTCCTTGTTCCGCTACCGCGAGGAGTCTCGCGCGGCCCGCGTGGGCCTGCTGACGGGCGCGCTGGTGATGCTCCACGTGCCGCACGCGGTGGCCGCGCTGCTGTCGGCCGCGGCTCCCGGACTGGGGGCGGGCGCGCGCACGCCGGCGCTAGCGCTGCTGCTGCTGGCGTCTGCCGCATCGCCGTTCCTGTTCGCCCTGCGCTCTCGGCGCGTGCAGCGCGAGGCGCGTCGACTGCTGCTGCCGGAGAAGAGCGCGTGGGAGCGGGCGGGTGCGGCGGCGGCGGCCGCGGACGGGCAGCGCGCGCGCGCCGCCCTCGAGCTGCTGCGCACGCTCTCGCCTGGGGGCGGGGGCAGCGGGGCGGGAAGCGACGCGCCCACCAACGGCACTTCCGACGCCGCCACATGCCGCGGCTCGTTCAGCTCGGGCGGCAGCACGCAGCTCTCCTCCGCCTCGGACGAGTGACCGTCCGCCCCGCGCGCGCCCCCCCGCGCGCCCCTCCGCACGCGCGTGCACTTCGCGCCGCGCCCCACCGCCCTACTCATCTGTGATACTAGGCTAAGTCGAACCGCGCTCGGCGCGACCGTCAGACTGATATAGTTTCTAAGCTAATTTATTGTGTCCACGTACCTTGCCGCTGAGCGGACAACTTTTATATTACCTGAACGTAAATGTGTTATAATATTAAATCCGTATTGAAGTGATCACTTGCCGACGTTTTATTTCCCCGCCGACCCGCACACAGCGTGTACCGCGAGCGCCGTGTTTGCGCGCGTAAATAAACTGAATAGTGAAGGACGCGCACAGATCGTTTACGTAACAAAAATGTGTTTCGCACTCGTTGCACATTGCATCCCCAATGCAACGCCGCGCGCCGGAATGTCTTTAGGCTTAGGCTTACGAAACGGACGGCCGAAACAATGACGTGCTCATGAATGGAACAGAGATTAGAGAACAATGTGAGACATAAGCTGAACTATAAAAAGCACAAAGCGTACTATAATTCTTTTATTTTTCTGTCATACTACATCTTTATACTCTGTTTAACAATTTAAGATATAATCGAAGGACTTTATGCTAAATAGATAATCAATCGACATCGAGTTTCAAATGGTACTGGACATGATATTATCTCAAAATACACGCACATCTAAAAACTTTTGATATAAATAATTACAAAATACTTATCGTTTAATTTTGTATTGGGTAACATATAACGTATGTGAGAATGAATGAATTGGTAATAATGAGAATTAATAGTATATACATTTAATAGATATACACGTAACACGCACTTTAAGTGATTGGTTGCCAAGTGTTGAGCAATTGAACCTTCGCCTTTGACCCGTCGGTTTCTTTATTACTAAAGGTGACAAATTAACCGTTCAGCTCAAACGAAATAGAGGGTCACTAAATTAGTCCTTAATACTCAAAGTCAAATCAATGAAGAGGTGTTTCGTCTCATATGCGAAATGAGTATTTTATCGACAATGAGCTAACACTTGACCTACATTTACACACGATGTTAAATGTCTAAAACCGAAGATGGTGAAGTATGCTCCCTTTGTATACTCCAGCTCTCACAAAGCTCGGTATCAAATGGCAGAACTGCAATCTCCATTTACATGTGCCAAAAAACCTTAACAAGGAAAAAATCCGTCGAACGTGGACAGCGCGCCTACAGCAATGCTGTTATGGCGATAGATTGATAGATCATGACTGGTGGTGTCCAGGAGTATTGGGAAACACCATCACCACGAACCAAACTCTACACTTTATGTAGAAATCAAAATGGAGATTTCTTTTTTAGACACTGAAAAGATACAATACAATACAACGCAGTGAGATGTGGTAAACTTAAATATATAAGAGGTGAACGGTGTTCACTTGATTGTGACATGTTCAAAGCAGTCACCATTTATGAAACGCTTTTAGATCAGCATCGCATTAAAAAAAAAGTAAATAATGATTAAAACATTAAAAAATATCTCAAACATTTATTACCTAGTACTCTGATCCAAAGATAGGTAGTTCAGCACCTGCAGTATGGGTTATCAGATATCGATATATGATACATACATAGATATTTTTAAATAAATATATAAATGTATTAACAACCAAACACAGAACGAACATAAACGTTCATCACGCCAATTTTTGTCTTCAGCGAGAATGGAACCCGCAAAATCTGATGTAAGAGACAGTGTTATTTTCATTACACTAACGGGTCAGTCAAACGTAAATAGATATAAATAAAAATGAAACAAAAACTGTGAATGCACTGTGTTCATAATTTGTCCAAGATTCTTCATATAGCTCCTGTGCCGCTTGCATCCAACTGCTTTCAACGCTGAACACTATACTTCTGCCTCTGTGGCGTTGGTTGGATTATCAGACCTCGTTAGTGGAGTTTAGATGGTGGTAGGTTTATACCGCCTGCCTAGCTACCACCCTTAATGTCAACCTACCGACAGAACAGCATTGGACCGTTCCGGCAGTCGTACATGCCAGAGCCTGAAGTACGAGTATTCTCTATCACCCCGCTTTGTAATTTACCGCCGCATTGTCACTTAACATCGGGTGAAGTTCAGAACAGGTGTTAGTCAATAGCCTATGAAAATTAATTAACTTTTGGAGTCAGATGAAAACGTGACCTTAATTTATTTTATTTAGAGGCCTTTCGTCAATATCGCCCCAGTCTACCCAGGTTAACTGTCGAAGAATGCCGCCGAGGCATCCGCACTTCGACCTTCTTATTTCAGTGAGAATAATTAAAAAAATATGGCCAATCGAGACTCGGGTTCGTGCCGCCAAGGATTTCATAGCGTAAACGCCAATGAAATCACGTTTGTTATAAACATAATTAAACTTTTACTGTTTTGTAGCAGCAATAGAAATACACAAACTGCTTAAATTTCAACTTATTATGGTTCATTAGATATATATTGATAGACAGGCAGGCACACGGACGAACGGCGGAGGCAAACTATTAGGCTTCCCTTTGTCACCCTAACAGTACGGAACTTTAATTGTGTTCGCATAGAACATACAATGTAATAGACTATTTCATACATTACATCAGACATTTTTTTTTTATATACACAACATTACATTCTCGTCATGTTACGTTAAGTCCATTGTAATATTTCGTAATGCAACAATTGTGAAAACAGTTAAATGGAAACTGGTGTCTTTATTTATATAAAATGTTCAATCTATTGTCGAACACACAGACATAAAGCGGAGGTCGTGTAAAGGAAATTCCTCCTTCTTGTCATAACATGTACTGTACTATCGGAAACAAAGGAACGGTAAGGAGTTAACGGTAGACATCTAAAATTAAAATGTGTTTAGAGGCGAGGAGTCAATAGATGGCGAAGCGTTATTCTTGTGGGTGGTAGCCAGCCAAGCGGTTCGTCAACAACAAATGTGACCATCATCAAAATATTACTAATATTTATTCTTGTAATATAATTTTAATTAATTAATATTATACTCTTGTGGCCAGAGATATGGACCAGTGATCACTATGTTACAAGCGATAAACCAGTCAGTCCAAGCTGTCAAAAAGTACGTAATTGAACTAACAACACTTATAACGTAATATTAACACTAAGTTTACTGGATACATTTAGACACGATATAACGTATTTTTTTTTCGATAATTTAAGAATGTAAAATTAAATTAGATTGCCTCCGTGATGCAGTTGTTTGCCCGTTTACATTGTGATCCCGGGTTCTATTCTCCGGCCAAAGGAGCAGTAAAGTCTGGATAGTATTAAAACTCGCCTGGCTACTACTATCATTGGCAATCTGCCGCCATTGCAGCGTTTTTGCGTATCAGCAGAAATACATTGGAGAGCTACAAGTATACTGGGCGGCGCACACTTCACCATTTACCGCGTCAATGTCACTTAACATCGGGTGAAATCGAGGCAATGTGTTAAGACCATAACCGGTAAAACAAAAATCTAAGAGCTTACAACAACGTATAAAGTTTATTTATTCTAAACGACTACCTACCGTATAGTTTAAATAGCAATTAGCTTCGTACCTCCATGTAGCAAACATTTTTATCGTGGTACAAATATATCATTATACCTTCAGTCATTGGGTTTGTATGTTTTTCGGTCATCTTGTCGCGCTAGTAGTGTTATCTGCTAAGTGTTGCGACAATTCGTAACCGCAGTGGAGCCGTTTTCTGTAAGCCTCGCGTTACCATGGCAACGGTGTTAACGATTTGTAAATTCGTATGTAATGCATTAGAGTATCAATGTATGTGTAGTACTTCAACACATTTTAAAATTTTCACTCGACGTTTTATTGCTGCTTAAAAGTATTTAGTCAAATTTAATGTGTAATTTTATTATTATATAAATATATTATTAGATTATATAAAGTATCTCGGAAAACAATATTATCGTGGCTGCTTTTCTATATAAACTTATTGTATTAATTGAATTTTTATACAATATCCTGTAATACTTAGATATGTATCGAATCATTTTACAAGCGCTTATTTATTATTTTGTCCTTATATACGTATGTTTTATGTTAAAGAAGTAATTTTAAACGTAATATTTGTCGACACTAAGACTTAGATCACAGATAACGAAATTTAATTAGTTTTTCCTTAGCGTTGTATAACATTTCATCTATTAGGAAACACCGACTGTTTATATCGCCACCTTTTTAAAAAAATTGTATATATCTGTAAAGTATTATTGTATGTAATACATAAGTTATATTGTATGTGCACAATTGTTATTATTTCTCGATTTGTTTGTCTATTAAAGTATTATGTGTATGGGTGTGTGTGTTTTTTTTATTAAATAATATATCATTGATTGCATATCTTCTTAACCTTACCGTGAATATTTAGTATGGTTATACGTAATGTCGGATCATTCGGTACAGAGCTATTCCGAGCAGAGACTCAGTACAGCATTATATCAAGCCACTGGTGTAAGTACTTAACTCACGACATCCAACTGTGACCTGGCATCGTACCTGAAACTATCTACTGAATAATCAGTTAAATTAATTAGCCTTTGTGTGCACGTATATAGATTATGTAAAAATATATAAAAATAAAATTAACGCCTCCGTGATGCGATGGTTTACCGCTTGGCTTAACGCCGTAACGCAGAGGTCCCGTTTCCGGTACCCAGGTCACAGGTCAAGTGGACTCTGGATGGTCGTAGGGTTTTTCGAACCTGCTTGGCTAGCTACCACCCTCTGCTAGCTCCCTCTATATTAATATTTCATCCTAACGGCATTGCTATATTCCAACAGTCATACATGTGAAAGCCAGAATTATTAGGGACGAACACGCATCACTATCTACCGTCGTATTGTCACTTAACATCAAGTGAAATGAAGGTGAAATATTAGCACATAACCGACAAAGAAAATTAAAATTTGTTTCAAAAAATATAAAACTATCATTAACCTTTACTTTTCTAAGGGCATATACATGCCTCAAATATTGATCATTTATGTTTAAAAAGCGAAAATAAACACCTTTCACAGGGATAGAGAATAAGAGAGAAGAAAATTTATTTTGACTGGCCCGGTGGTGTAATGGTAGTAAAATCTGCCTCTCACACTAAGAGTCGCGAGTTCGATTCGCACAGGACAATCATTCATGTGATGAACATTGGTGTTTGATTTGTGTCTGGTTGTAAATATATTTATTTAAGTATTTATTTTAAAATATCTATGTATGTATAACTGTCTCTGATAACTCATACGACAGGTGCTTACCTATATATCTTGGGATCAAAGTACTATTAGTGAAAAATGTCCCGGATATTTATTTATTTATTAAAACTGTATAACGTCTATAAGATATATCACAAAAGTACGTGTTCTAAACATATATATACTTATCTTTGTACACGATCTTTCCTGTGCGTACATATACGTCAAAGAAACGTGTATTTTTTTCACATAAAATATAATTGAATAATAACATAAGTGGGTGCTGCTGCTGCTGCTGCTGCTGCTGGATTCGGTGAAGTAGATGCTGTTAGTCATAGTGACTATTACAGCTTTGTCGAA
>DWQX01000966.1:0-33076 GCA_018245475.1 Pharmacophagus antenor
GTATAAATAAATAATATATAATTTATAACGATTCTGATAATAGGTGTTTACTTGTTACAGATGATCGTTATGTTCTTTTCATCTGGAATAAACACAATAATGTTTTTAAACTACGTATTTAATGAAAATACTCCGGTAATATTTTTTTTTATTTAGTAATACGTTTAAATCATTTAATAATAAGGGAATATTTAAAACATTCAATGATTTTTTTTTTGATTTCAGGATACGGATTTATTGTTTAATTTATATACAGTTGCACAAAGTGTGAAATTGACGCTGCTAATGATGGCGCCGTGTTACTTGGCTAACAGTACATCTGCACATGTAGCGGTTATAAGGGCGATCCTACACGATGCTATAGACTGCGACTGTCAAAGTACGTCTTGTCCCTAACTGTGGCATTAATACTTTACGGTCGAATGTCTTCACTCAGACACCAATGCCTTTTTGTCGTCTTTTTTATTATGTCTTCCGTCCGCCTACATAGAATGGAACTACGCAATCTTTTACCATTTCTTTTTATTTACCTATTCCTAGACACACAAAATTAAATTAAAATTAATTCCGTGAAGTGAATATTCATATGTACAAGTTTAATGTCATAGATAAGTTTTAAAATATAAAAAATTAACTATCCACAACAACGCAAACTAAAAAATCTGGTATTGTTCATGCGACTTTGAATTATAGCAATCAAAACTCTCTCAAGACTCAACATTCAAACAAAAACTAGATTAAAATGAGTTCAGCACAGCTTACACAGATAAACAGAACACGCAAATATATATTTGCAAGAAACTGAAAATGTTAAACAAAAAGAATACACAACAATTATTAAGGGATTGTAATAAATAGGATGTTTATTATAGAATATAAATTCTGTATACCGGAAATGCTAGCAATATTTTCAAAAGCCCAATACAACATGCAACTGTGTTATATATCTGTACGAAGTCTCCAAGAAAGATAAATTGTTATCATGTCACGCTTCATCATCTTCAAGCAAACTCATCATTGACCATTTATTACAAATAACTTGGAAAAACTTAATCCGGAACTTGTTGTATTTTTTTACCTTAACGTATCGTTAAGTTAATATATTTTAT
Organism: Pharmacophagus antenor; assembly: GCA_018245475.1. Lineage (NCBI taxonomy): Eukaryota > Metazoa > Arthropoda > Insecta > Lepidoptera > Papilionidae > Pharmacophagus > Pharmacophagus antenor. Next base: position 1,110 of record DWQX01000966.1, read on the forward strand.
AAAATAAATAAATTCAATTACATGATTAATTAAAAATTGTAATGTTTCAGGTAAAATGGAGCGGCGTAAAATAAAAGCATTTTACCAAATGACTCAAGACAACGACATCACTTACGTACTGTGGGGTTTGATTAAGCTCGACACTTACCTGCCACTTAGCTATTCAAGTCTTTGCACAACTTATCTAGTGATCGTATTGCAATACTCGAAATTTATTGTATAAAAACGTAGAAAAAAGATTGGAAAAAATTAGATGTGTATTATTTATTGGTGGAATCTTGTTTAGTATATGAAATCTATAAAATATATTGCACAATACGCTCAGAATTACGTTGCAACTATTTCACTGCGTTTACCTCATTTGTATTGTTTCTAAGATCGCGCAAGATATAAGCGGGTAGTAGAGTATTAGCGTGAATTTTACTAACGAGCCTTTTATATAATATTCAATATTTGCTGATGAACGATCAGGTCAAAAAGGGTGACCTTTTTGTCTAGGTCTAACCTTAATATTATGGATGTTATTCTGATAAATGCATGTTGACCGACCCACTGTCTAAATCCGTAGGACGCGTCATTTTGACAGAATAGAATTAATTTTATATTACATGTTTTTATCATATTGTTACATTTGATCAGTTAGTAATACGTATTATGTAGATTGGTAATGATAGGAAAGATACTAAGTAATAAAGTAAGTAAGTAATAAGTACAAAGTAGTAAAATAAGGAGATTGATATGTCCATGATAGACAATAATTGCAAAAAAAAGAAAAATTATTTTCGAACGAATAATTTTTCATATAAACAATGATACAGATATATTTAATATATAAATTATAATTTTCAATAATGTTAATGTTCTTTTTTATTATGTTATTGTATATGTATATACCTTTTTAAAAGTGGTTATTAAAAAGTTGGTAATTAAAAATTAACACAGTTAAAATAGATTTAATAAAAATTATGCAAGAAACCTTTCTAACATCATTAAAATTATTTTATTTAATACATATATTTCATCAAAATTTAACGATATAATACATTACAGGCTTAGTTTTTTTTAAACATTGTGACTGTTGTCTTTAATATAAGCTCTATGTCACAACCCTAATGGTACCATTCTTTTTTCAAACTCGTACACTTCAAGTCTTGTAAAAGATAAAGCGCATCTGTGTAACATTTAAAATTCTAAGCATGCCTGTAAGCAATAGCAAAAAGGGCGAAAAGACTACGAAGGCTTCCTATCTATGCAAAAACCGAAAGATAAAATCAACGCACGTTGGCACGTTTTAGAAGGGTCTGTTATAGGATGTTCGGGCATGTGGTGGCACAATCCGTGACAAAACTTCGACGTTATGCACACACAGGGATTACTGATTAATCTCTAACATAAAGTTTTTTTTTTAATTCAACATTACGGAATTCTAAATATGCAAGGCATATAAATGTATTATATTATTATTATACATTTATGTGCCCTGAATATTTAGAAGTTATAAGTTATAGTATTATAACCCTTTATAGCCTGCTTTTAAGATTAATCATAAATAAAAAATTAAAACAACACGGTTTTAATTATCCTTACCTTAAAAAATAAAAATAACTAAAAAAGTTACTTACTCTTAATACTTAATAATGCTTACTCTCTAATTACAGATAAGACGAATTAGAACTCTACGCCATTTTGCTGTTTGCCTTACATACAATATACTAGAAAGAAAAAAAATCTAAGCATTTAAAGTTAATTAACGGAAGAGAATCTGCTATAGCCAGAAGGCATAGACGCTGACTTAATAATGGAATAGTGTCCGCATCATTTGAAACACAATGATCCATCGAGAGTTAGGGACAAAGGCATTTTGCGGGACGGAGAAAAAATACTGCCGAAGAATTCATCTCGTTGACAAAGCATTGCACTCTATTCTGTTTCAATGGATTTTTTTTTGTTCTTTTTTACCGACTATAAGGACAATGCAGCTGTCCACGTAAGCCGCTTCCTAGATGCCCTCCTATTCTATTAAAAAAATACTACTAAAGGCCATCTTGTTCTCATTAAGTTTTAAAGTAAAAACAATGATATTTATTATTCAGCCAAAATAGTAATATGTTATTCAAAGATTACTTATTGTAATATCTTAAATATTATTGTATTTTAAAAGCAAGAACTAGCTATTTAATTAAACGTGAAAAAAGCAAATAATGGAAATCTCAACCGAAAATAGTTATTATATGGGAGCTTCCTGTAAAACAATAACGACAGTGAAATAAAATCTCATTGAAATTTTAGTGAAAATTTCAATAACTCCAAAAACGCTTGGGAAAGAGAGGTTAATTAAAAGTCGATTATTTTTCACTTGAACATTTCGGCACATAAATAAGCAGTCCAGCTTTAATTAATTCATAGTAGCCCAAAGAGGTTCTTTGCAAAAGTTATAGAAAATTTCAAGCTATTCTTTAGCACTGACGGGCTTAGAATTGCAACTAAAAAATATTAAAAAGAAATCCAAATTCGTTCTAAAATTGCAAAAATATATTCAGCATGAAACAGAACAGATGACAGAAAAGTAAACATCAAATAATACCTTACGCTTGTTTTTTTAAAAGCGAAATTTCGGAAAACGGAGAGCGTACGACTTATGTCTAAAGCTCGAAAGTTATGATGCTCTAAATTTTGAATTTACACGGCGTGTGGGCCGTCAGGATGTTGGGTGACGTCATTTTGTGGTGCATAAACCGCTTATGTAGACTAAATTTCATGCAAATAACTTCAAGCTTTATCACGGTAAAACTTATGAAATTAAGTGTATAAACCGCAAAAGTATCGAATAGCTTGAAGCTTTATATAAATAGTTTTAAAGAAAATTAAAATTATTTACTAATAAATCTGGTTTTTATTTTTAATATTGTTTTTTATAGATATATTATCTTAAAATAGAAAGCTAACTATTTTTATCAATATTTTCATTAGGACTCGAAATTTTACAGAGTTTACCATTAACAAAATGGAACACATTACTGTGAGAAGCATGTCTACATTCTGCAATACCTACCTATTATTTACTCCCGTACTATACGTATCTCGAAGTGATGAGTGCAATATGGTGTTACAGTCGAATCCCGACAGTATCATATTGAGATTACTAAATCAGTGACACATCTGCCATTCATAATATTATTTAGTAAAAATTAGATTGCCATGTTACCTTTACTTCTTGCATTTGTTAATGGGTTTCTTTGATCTCTTAGCAATAAAAACTCTGTCCTCGTTTTTCAATGTACTTATATATAAATGAAAAATTATTGAATTCCTATGGACCCCTAACATTACGTATTTATTATAATATATTAAACTCGAAATTAAGTATAATATCTATTATAATTTTAATGAACCACTTTGAAATGTAAATATTTATTTTCATAATTTGTTAAGTGTTGCCTAAAATATACTAAATGCACGGTCTATAATTCACTATTGCTGGTGGTGACCTAGCTCATAAATATGCATTTGCATGACAGAATATGGTGTGCGATATTAGCATGCAAATTTGCTCCCTAAATTACCTTCCGCGCGCTTCTCCTTTTATTTTCCTCAAAGTAACTTTCGTAAAAATTTTAAATGATCATAAAGTAATCGAAATATTATTTTTAAAATTTCTTTTTGTTTTCATATCATCTGCGTAATTAAGTTTAAAAGTACCAAATCCTACTATTGACTGAAAATCGAAATCATAAATATAAAAAAGAAAATGGCCGTTTTCGACTTAAAGATTTAAGTATTTTGATTTCAACTAGATAGTTTATACAGTACATTTGTGTGTATTGACCCATGTAATTTAAGTCATAAAAACACTTTTCCCACCCCCTTTAATTAAATCTGTAACCAAATTTTAAAAAAGTTTAACTAAACATGTATCCGACTATGACTATTAAAATTTGTTTGTAGTATCGATAAATTTTCATAATCCATTAAATTGATTTTTCTAAATGTTTCTGTTAAGTATATTAAATGTATTACATTATATTTAACTCTTATTTAATCTGTGTTACTACTAATTTAGTTTTTCGGTGTATTCTTAATGACTCGTGCATCCACTCACATCGTTTTATTTAAAAAATTACAGACTGTAAGACAAGTTCATAAATTTTAGCTGTAGTCGAATTAAACCGAATGATGAATGAGTCTGGAGAGAGAACATCCTGCTTTTCGTGTTTTACGTATCAAGCCTGATATATGATACGATTGGACCATTGGATAATACATTAAAATGGATTCAAAAACATTTTTATTACCTAAATAAAAAAAAAACTATGTTCTTTACCTCAATTTAACATAAATACAATGAAGACGCATATGGTGATGCGTACTCACACTTCTAGCTTTTACATGCATAACTGCCCGAACACAGCATTGCTCTTATGGAGGCAGATTGACGTTTAGTGTGGCAGGTAACCAAGCGGCATCGCAACATCGCCCAGACTAGCACAGGTCACCATGACATGTGACAATGAGATCGTAGATGATGAAACATGTTCGCCTACTATCTCTGGATTACACATGTATAACTGCCGAAACACAATAAAGTTTTTATGGCGGCAGATTGAAATAGAGGGTGGTAGTTAATCAGACGGGTTCCAAAAAACCCTACCACCTTCTTTTATGATTACGGCCCCTGTGGCCTGGAAATCTACTTCCACAAAGCAAGTGGCAAACCTCTGTGCTACAGAGACGATCAAAAATTCTTTCAAATTTCTTTTCTATTTATCATCTATAACTTTATACATAAGGGTTCCGTTTCATGGTCCATTCAAAAAGTGAATAAAAACATATCCCGAAATTTACAAACAAAAGTATATACAAAATCTATCAAATCAACATATTTCATACATGAAACGTACTGTTAAAATTAAAAAAAAAGTGTCAAAAGAATCAAAAAAGTTATACTTTTGTTTAAATTAACACCAATTAATTTTAGTCTAATTAAATAATAATTACAGGACATTATAGAAAAGTCTTACATAACTAATCTTGTCAGTTATAATTGTGAAAATTTCAGTAAAAGGAATAGAGTGGATTAAAGTAAAAGCAGACGAAAAATTAGCAAGATACCAAGCTTCATGGCGAATGAAACAAATGATCTTAGCTACGTGCTTGTAATTCTTCAGCAGAAAAAATAAATCAACTCACTTTAGGGTAAAAATAAATATTTCTTTTATAATTAAGGGTGTAGACGGCCTTATGAAACTAATTAAAAAAAAATAAGAAATCACCGTTATTAATATTTATTAATCAAGTTACTTTTACATTCTGCAACTGGTCATTTACCTATAATGAATAATAATTATTTTAGTTATTCTAAATATATTAATATAAATAGGAATACAAGATAGATAGCATTGAGACCGACTTTAATAGATAGTTTTTAATGTCTTACATCAATCACACTAATAAAAATTTGATTTTTATCTGTAACGCCTTTTTTCTGGGACTGAATTAAACAATATTGCGTTTTGCAGCATTACTCCTGTTATTATAAAGATTTTTTTCGACCCTCGATGAGTTGATGTGATGGTTCTTTTTTAAAATATTTCTTTTATTCAGGCTTTGACTAGCAAAGGTGACACTTTAAAGCATACTAATAATGAGTAGAAGTTTTATAAATAATTTAAATTTTGGTTGCCTTTCTATATAAAAACATGAAACAACTGACCCAAAACATTTATTAATATTATAATAATATTATAGAAGGACTACCAACGGAAATTAATATCGGTACGGAGGAATTAATTATTTCATACATTATGATCAGGAGAAAAGTGTTGTTTGTCCAATATATTCAGTGTTTATCAATTATTAAAGATAATAAATCAACCTATATATACACACTTACTTTTATTATTTTATTTATTTTTGTTACTTTTATTATACTGTGTAGGTACGGGTATATATAGAACACTGCAGAACAAATACATTAGTATAGGAGTGTACTATACATACGCTAGTATAAGAGTTGCATAACAAATACTAATGGTCTTTAAAAAATTTAGACCATGCTTTATTTCTTTATAAGCAAAGAGCTAACCCTTGGCTTCTATATCACGTGATTTTAAATGACATAAATCGTAGATGTTGAAGTATGCTAGCACAAAGCACTCTGACTCTCACATGTATGGATGTGATATCCGCAGAGACAATTAACACATTATCTATGATTTTTGTTTGTCTTGAAAAAAAATACCCTTAACCTGTTCACAATTTTGTATTAGAAACACGCAGCAGCTATTATTTAGCAAAAGATTTTGCGTTAACTACTCAATTATTTTTATCATCCAATAAAAATTTTTACGCCTCAAGGATATCCAGCGAGAGCAAGGTACGCCGCTGGATTTTTACGCGCGAATGTTTCCAACCCACTAAATGTTATCGTTGATAAACGGCACACAATAAAGCTGAATGTTGTTTCAGTAATTGCTCCCTAAAGTTTGTCTGAATTACGCTTATATCGCCTAACACTTTCATGTCTTTTTTGAATCCCTGATCAAATAAAGGTGTGTTGCAGTTTATCATGGCTATTTGCGGCAGCGCAACTCCCATACGGCCGGAAAAATTATTTACCTTGGTTTTGTTTGAAAGTCGTTTCGATTGAGAATGTTCTTAGCGATAATTGAGTAAAACGATATTAATTTAACTTATACACCATAAACAGTTTATTTGATTTTTCTACTTTTGTAATTTGGAACTCCTGCATAGAAAAAGTCATTACCACGGTGACTAAGTGCGAGTTAGTATTTAATTCTAATTTAAATTTGATTATATATATATATGAAATTCCTCACTATTGCTGTATTACACGCCTATGAATCTATACTCCTAAACAATACTCAATCTTACGTTAAATCGATAAAAAAATATATTTTTTCATCGCAACTCAATTTTTATGAGAATAACAAAATAAGTGTAAACGTTAAAAGCCATAGATCTTTCATTCCCAATTGCTATAATTAAATTCAATGATTACATTCAACTTGATGCGTTAATGAAACAGGGAAGATTTAATTGTTATTAAGTTTTAATATTTATTTGTAAGTGTATCACGGCCTAGTTTCCAAATTACATTTGCTACGAACGCTAATTCCGGCCACCAGTCCAATTTTGATATCATGAGCGCATGGTTGTGAAATTTACTATATCAAATATTCAAATGTAATTTTATCCCGCCCCTAGATTTGTCTCTGGTTTATACTCTTACGTGAATAATGCAATAAGGTGATTTTCAATTATAATCAATAAATGTATTAACAAAGTGAAAAGTAATTATGATTTTCCTTCGTTCCTTGTTCTCGACAATTGAGACTGACATTTCCATTCGATCGTCGCGGAAATTGAAGTAAGATTAGCGAAGCAACACTAGTTTAACAGTGTAAATCTCCGTTTAGTTAGGAAACCATCTAGCGATGTAGGCCCCACACATTTAAAGTACATATTTCTATATAAATACGAAATATGATCTTTTAAAACTAACTAGCTGCCACTCTTAATATATCAGCTGACGTAACAGCAATGTAGTGTCCCGACAGTCATACATACGAAAACTAAAGTATTATGGCCAAACACGCTTCACCATCTTAGGTTTCGATATTAGTCACTGAAATTAACATTAACTCAAATTTAACTCGAGTATTATTTCATTTACGATAAAAAACAATAATAAACAATTAATTAAAGTGCTACATGCTATAACTAAAATAAAATGTCATGTCCTGAACCTGGAATTAACATGCTTAAAAAATATTTAAACTTAGTAACAATACCCATTTGCCCTAAATGTCACGTAAAATCGAGGTTAAGTATGTGCCTGTTTAAGATAAAATAAAGCATTTTTAATTTTTTTATCGTTTATAAGCCAACACTTGACCTAAATTCCACTTGATGTTAAGTGACATTGACGCCACAGACAGTAAAATGTGTTTAACCAGAATGCCTTTTCCTATCTCATATATATCTGCTGGAACACTACAATATAGTTATGATTGTAGATTAACATTATGTGTGGTACCCAATTAGGCGTTTTTAAAAAACACTGTCATCAACCAGATTCTATTACTCATGTGACCCGGAAACTCTGTGTTATCAATCAGTTGGTAAACCAATAAATCACGGAATCAGTCAAATTTTTTTTAAAATATAGACAGTTAACATGCTAAGTGCCAAGTCGAATAAACATGCCTTTCCAATCAAGCCATAGTTAGAGACTCTTTTTGAAATATATAACATGAAGTATATACATATATGGCTTTCATTAAATTATTCGTCATTTAACAATCAATATGCCAAAATTAAACATTCAGCCTCAAAAGTGCTGAAGAGCCGCAACGCTCGCTGCGACTACTGCACAAGATCCGGTTCTACAACGCGGAAGAAAACTGCCGTCGGTACGTAAGGACCGGTAAGTCCTGAACGGAAACTTTAGCACCGGCCCCTAGGGACCGGCGTGGCACTTAACGTGTTAAATACCATTCAAAAGTAACTTAATTAAAAAGTTAAGAATCCGTTATTAACGCGTTCGAACAATTATTTAAGATTTAGTAACAAAACTCAATTGAATTCGATGTAAAAAGAAATTTACCGAAGCAAAGAGGGGCCCGAGATAAATGGCACTAAAGAGAACTCGACTTATTTTTTTTTTCTGCGCGAAGTGTTTTTGATTAACGTTTAAACAAGGAGATATTTTACTACTTCTACCGGAAAAAATCGAGTGTACCCACTCGAACAAAATAATATCAGAGTTTATTAAATGGATTAACGAAATGCGTTGTTAAGTTTATTACAATTGTAACAGTATGGTTACATAATTCTATTTTACATCCGAAGAAATCGCATGAACATCAACTGCAAATTGCTTTGATATTTATATAACAAAGCAATTAATAAAAACTAGTACTGACCGATTATAGCAGAGAAAATCTAGACATTATTAATAGTAATTGTAATTTCCTTGAATAGGTTTATAGAGATGTGACAATCTTTGTTCATTTTGATAATGCTGTAATTTTTCCTAGAGTACATGGCCTAAACAATAAGAATGGATTTTTTTTTAAATAAATACTAACTGGGTTTCCTGTTTATATACCGATAGTAATGAAGTATTCATAGAACTAATTTCGAGTAATATTACTCTTCACAAAAAAGTAATATTCATCAAAATTTAAGTACTCCTTACTGCTATGTATATAAAAAGAAAAAAATATGAAAAGTATTAGGAACCTCGAACCTAGTTGTCAGAAAATTAAATTAAGTTTATACTCAACTCAATATTCTATATACAACTCGACTTATATATATATATCGAGTTGTGCTTGAAAATAATAACAAAAATTATAGTTACAAAATTATCGATATTAGAATTGTTGTCTAAATATTTCAATACATATAATAAATTCTAGTTTGATAGATTTTAATACATAATATTTCGATTTTAAAATATTTTTAATATAAATGACATCACTAGAAGTCATTGACTTTAATTAGCATTCATCGAAATGTACCTTACAAAGTGTAAAGTCCTTTAATGTACCTACTAATATGAACTAGTTTCAATTACAGAACTGTCAGCATATTACAGCTTAAGTACTGTTAGGCCGTTAAGAACCGCAAACGGTTATATATGCACAAGACTCAATTACTGTATAACGTGCGGACTTACAACGATTATACTCATTAGATATATGTACTAAGATATTATATTTCTGGTCTGTATTTGTTAAACAATAATTTGTACATTTGTTATTTCATAACGCTTACTTTAAATGTTAAAGGCTCAATTCAAAATTTTCAGTCTGCTATTAGTTTTTGTATACTTTCGTATTCCTTTGTAAAGAAAAAGTCTCAGAATATCAAAGGAAAATTGAACAAACTGACATCAAGCCATCAGAAAGAACTCGACGAACAGTGCAATAGGTTGGAAATTTTCAAAGAGTTTTACGCTGCATTCGACAAATTGCTTTATAAAAGCTTAAATCAATTGCATGTGCTTTTTGAACGAAGTGGGAAAACAAAAAAATTTAAAATAGAATATTATAAGTAACATTTATATTAAAGCGTGGAGACGAATAGAACGTTCACCTGAAAGTGAGTGCCCATATTTATATAGATCCACCAATGTGTATCAATACCTAGTCATGAAATATAAAAGATAATATCTCGTTATCAAGTAACTTCACTGCTTACGGCGTCCTTAAAACAAAAAGTGCAATAAAAACATGCGCTGCGATGATGTCTTTTTTTTGTCTTTATCGGCAATGGACTAACACTCGACCTCAATTATATCACGACAAGGTCGTTGATAGTGAAGCGTGCTCCCCTGGAATACTCAGGCTCACACGTGTATGACTGCCGGAACAAAGCGATATTCTTATGATGGCAGAATGACATTGAGTATAATAGATAGCCCGGCCTCGAAAAACCCTACCACCATCTAGACTGTGAGTAGGTTACATGGCTCGGATATCAAACCCGGGACCTGAGTGTTAATATATTCAAAACGCTGCTTCTGGGATGAGTTAGGTTTACATGATTTTTTTTCCGATCTCCCAAAACCAACTCCAAAACCCAAACCAAAAACTTAACCTAACCAAACTCAAAACCTCTTCGATAATGACCGTTAATGCATTAGGAACTGTCACTGATTCTCCTACAGAACCCACATTAAGCACATTCTAACTGTGGAATAACCTCCCTAGCTCCAGCGATGTGATCAACAAATATAGGAACACTTTGTGTTTGCCGGTCTTCTTACTCGCTCAGTATTTGTAATAACGATAAACGATTAAAAATTAAATTCATACTGAGGGCATCCTCTCCCAAAACTGATAACTCTAATATCCTATTAGATTCCTTTCGCGACAGATAGTTGTTACCTTAAGATCTGTATTTCATAGTAAAAGTCTACATAGTCGTCGCGAAACTTACTAACTAAACATGCCACTAATTTTAATATTAACAACGAAACGTTCATCCAAATATTCATCTATTTTATTTTTGAGGTTCCTAATACGTATATATGTAGATGATGAGGCTAATGCTTGACACTAATCCCGAACGACAAACGTATTTGTCATACATGTCCTTTTGTGAATTTTTCTTAACAAACTCGCTACGTTAATTGAAGTACTTACTCGTTTGTATCGACGCAAATTGTGAAATAGTTTTTTTTTTCCAATTAAACCACTTCTCTAGAATAAACTAGATAACCTTGCACTACTTTTTTTTTGTTTAAAGCCAACGAATAACGGTCGTCAGTCATCATTAGCATTTGTAAATTCTGGAGTAGTGTGTTGGAGCTTGGGTACGTTTTCTTTTCTTTAACATTTTTTGCTTTCGTTGAGTATCTCCTTGTCTCGTATTTGTGAATTTACGAAATGAAAAGCTTAAAAGTCCCTGTTGTTGAATAGAGTAATTAGTTTTTAGAAAAAACTCTCATTGACATTGACGTAAATGAAAATGAAATCTTTCATTAAACGGTTATGATGTGTTCTGTTCGTTACAAATATAATATAAATGCACATATGTTCTATATATATTTTTAAATAATACAGTTAATATTATAACGTTTCATTATTTTTATCAAATAAGTCATAAATTTATTTGTGTATATCTGGTAGTTATCAGAAGCAGCAGATCTCTCTTGTCAAAGACTGGGTGTAATGTTGTAAGACAAATGTATTAAAATGAATGTCATTCAGAAATTAAACGTTGGTAGGTCATTTTCATTAAAGACTATTTTATCTGTTTACCACTATACACATTTTCAGTTTTGCGTAATGATTGTCGTGTAAATATGATCATTATATTAAATAAAATATAATTCATTGAAAAAAAAATACATTATTTTTTAATAAATTCGTGGAAAGAAACCAATTTTATTTCATTTGTATTTATTTCCTATCAGTTTCGGATAAAAAACTGATTAGCCGTAAAATGAATTTCTCGCTCATCGCGTTATTCTGTTCTATCAAATTAAAAAAAGAGCATCGAATGGAAACGAGTATTTGCTTTTGTATCGTGATACAAGTTCTGCTCAATTATAAAATATAGAATAATAAGTTGTACTCGTCAATTTGAAGCGTTAGTAGACACAGACACGCGTCGTTAGCGCGGTAATTCTCCGAGCTGCGGACCTCTTCAAACCGGAACACAGAAATGTTTTAGTTCCGGTTGAAATGAGTGCCGCGATGATCGTTCCAGCGGAGCTGTTTCCAGGGATACTTAACACTACGTTTTTATTTAAAAAAAAACTTGTTCTAATTTAAGCAGTATAAAACGTGAGTTATTTTTTGATGTTATACATTTTTATATTGAAGATTACGCAATAAATCAAATTATAATTTAGCTAGACGTTTTCGAACACGCGAGCCCGGAGTCCGATGTACCTGTCAAACTTAAGAAATGCACAGGCAGTGGCCAATTACTCGAATCTAGGCAAACATCATTTGAAAACATCATCGAATCTCGATTACAATTATGTTATTTAAATTCAAACAACGATATATTTATCAACAATCGCTACCTTCAAGACTAAGTACATGTAGAATTGCCCCGTTGGGACAGCTTAGTGACTCCGTAAACGCTTTACGTACCATTAAATGACTCTGCATTGTCGGCAAGTGTAACAAAAAAAGGGTAAAATGTTTATCGGGCCAGTTACCATAAACGGTATTATGCCCTGGTTATAACTTTTAATACTTATTATTATGTCCTACACGAACAATAACAATTTAAAATGAATGTCACTAAATATATCTCTATTTTTACATATAAAATATTTAATCGCATATAAATCGCTAAAAGACCTATGACGTAAACAATAATCTTTAAAAAAATAAAAGTAGAGTATAGATAGTAATCATCTGATGTTTAGATGAAGATTTCTAAATTATTTTTTAAAAAATTAATAATAATATCTTTCGAATGAAATAAAATTGAAATAAATATAAAAATTTAAATAACAAGAAAGCATGATTTCGACCAATAAAACGTTTAACAGAAATTGTGTAAATGGATAGTACTAAATAATGACGGACAAAGTCAAAAAGAGGCACAAGTAACTTTGCTCGATATGCGTAACTTACTATATGCATAATATAATCAGGGTATCCTACTAGCTACTTTAATTATTACACTCATGGCTGGGGGCTTCTCTTATTGAACGCTAAGCAAAACCTAAAGAAGTTATAACAGCCTTCGAATAGTTCTTCATTTTCATTATATAATGCAATTTAACGATCGTGACATTGTCTAGCATTGTAAAATGTTATTAGGATATAATAAAAATGAAGTCCATTTTTTGGAAAACTGGTTCACTAAAATGTTTGTATTGCAGTAAAAATTAGATAGTATTTGATTTTTTTTTAAATATTTAAAATTATTACACCGTTTAAATTCGTTTCATGCGATTCGATTGCCTAACATAACATTTTTGATTTGTAAAATGAAGCAGCTCAACCACTGCCAAATTCAATCGTTTTAATTAATAAAATATCCAATAATCTTCGGCTTAAATATCTAAAATTTTTGAGAATATTTGGCAAATGTCAAAAATAAATAAATGTAAACTTCAATGCATTATGTAGTTTATTCACAATACAATATAATCTATACTAAACATATGTTTATGAATCACTTTCATAATTTTCAACAGACATGATGTTATATTATATTATTAAACATTTATTACAAATTTTAAAAAATAAATTGATATTGGAAGTATAATGAGTTCTGCAAGTTCGAACTGAATTTATACCGTTTTCAAATAACCCAATTCAACCGATGACACGAACGTTCCGAATACAGAAATAACCTCATTAAAAGGTCACTTTCCCCTTTGAGTTTTATTCTACGCTGTCATTATTGAATTTACGATTTTAATAATAAAGGCATTTAAAGTTGTTCGCTTTTGTTTGAAAATACTTTATTATAAATTTTAATAACGATTTTTATAAAAGTGCTTAGGAAATATTACAAAGAATTTACAACTAATTTTCGATGAATTTTACAATTTTTCGAAATCATATTTTATAACAAACACTTATTGGTATATCTGTGTTGCATCAAAGCTCTTTGAATTAAAGAATAAATTGTAGCAATATTAATGAAACTATTTTAATGTTTTAATGATAAAAGTATCCTTGGCTAAACGGGTATAATAAAAAAAGGTTTAGTAATTTTAAGATTAAAAGCTTTTATTATTTTTTTTAGGTATTTCATAAATTTCATTTAATTCAAATATATTTAAACAATAGTAAACTATTCGTCATCACAGTTCTAAAATGATAATAGATACGAAAATTTTTCGAATAATTGTAATTTCCAAAATATATATCTTAACACTGACTCTAACATGCTGATTTATAACATGATAATATCGCGTTAGTCACTATAATGGTACAAATACTAAGTATACATAACACTTATTCGTAGAATCGAATTTATGTTAAATTAACAAAATATGTAGTCAACAATAAAACCAGAGATATTGCGACAGATTTTTCTAATATAATTAATAAGTTACTGTACTATACCCAAATAAGTTTGCGGAAATGAATCCACATAATATTGATGTCGTTATAACTTATAATTAAATAAAAACACGAGTTCCGATATCGGCCAAAGTTATTCTTACGACTGTCAACGTTTGATGTAATGGTAGCCATCCGATTTGGATAGTAGTTAATAACAAGGTAACTTGAGGTGTTAAGATAACAACTAGTTTTTTCAGCATTAGAATATTGTAATGTATTACGTAAAGAAAGGAAAAATCATATTCGATATAATTTAAAAATACCTTTGATCTAAACATTCTCCATAGTGTATCACTAGAAATTTTATAGTTGAATTAAAATTTATTTAGGCCTCTTGGTGCCACAACATCATATACAAACCTATTGACACACACGTTAAACTTCTTATTTGAACGGGTTAAAGATAAAAATCAAAAGTGCATGAACTAAATACTATTTTTGTATGTACTAAACGAAAACAGAATAAGCAGCTGTAAAGTTGTAACCAATGTCTTTAGTAACCATTTAATAAACACTACTACCACAGTAACCACAAGATATATTTAATGCAATTAAGTAAAGCAAACTTAATCCACGTTAGATCAACAGTATCGATCCTTGACTTAAGCGAGAACGGTTAAAACTAATTATGATCGGCAATTACTATGGATACCTGTGAAGGCCTTCAGGGAAACCGTCGATTGCGTTAGAAAATTCAATTCGTATCCTTCAATAAGATTTAAGACCATAAAACTTCTTACCGACTCTATGCGATAAAATTTCAAATTGAATGTTGAGTCATTTTTAAAATTGTAAATAGTTTTAATGACACAGTGATTTATATGACATACGATGCACGCTCCATTTTTTGTGCCTCGTATAATATTATTTGGCAAAACATGTAAAATTTATTAAACGCAAGGGCAGGAAAAAACGACAAGTCGTATGTTCAATTATCATAAGCAACTACAATAATTCAAATCATTTGTGGCAGTAAAAATTATTTTTATTTCTTTCAGTACACCATTGTACGTTGCTGCAAATAAAAAACATATTTGCGCTTCTCATCGGGAAATAAGGTGATTTTCTCCAAACGTTGTAGCTATCAATAGATCCTTTATTATCTATATTCGACATTTGAATAAATATATTTTTATTATAATTTCCAAAAGGAAACATAATGTACAGATTATTTAAAAATTATTTTTTATACATTGCTCGTTTATTATTAATACATAGTTATGCTGTAATGAAGACATTGCTACTATTATTCTAATTATTATCTAATACGTCACAATGTGTAACGCTAGAAAACAACATGCCGAAGCGTTATTTTTAAACTTCCTAATTCCGAGCGTGGAAACAAAGTGTCAAATGCATACATTAACATCGGGAACGAGATCATGAACAGATCCCAATCGCACACCTATTTGCATAACTACGCAAACATGGCGTACAAATGGCCGGGGACAGTTTCATTAACGGTGTAGTTGAGTTTGCTGCGGTAGGCCTGCGTTACCAAGTTCCAATTATCATTTACAGTCGTACGAGTAAAACAGTAACACATCTAAAAATTAATTACAGCTTGCATGGATTCAGCGTACAGATTATCAACTTACTATTACCATATTTATATTGGTAAACAACTGCTTCCCTGGCGCAGATGTTTACCAATTTTCTTTTATATCCCTTATGAGCTAGCACTTGGCCTCGATGTTAAGTGATAATGAGATTGTGTTGGTGAAACATGTTCACCCAGAATACATCTGGCTGTCATTGTATGACTGCCGAAACACTGCTATGCTGTTAGGCAGCAGGTTGACATTGAGGGTGCTAGCTGGACAGCGGGTTTTTTTTTTTAAAAAGTTACCACCATCCAGACTCCACTAATCTTGTATCCCGGGAATCATGCGCGGGACCCCCGCGTTACAAAGTAAGCCACTGCGCTACTGTGCCACGGAGCCTTATAATACAAAGGTCTCGGGTTCCATTCCCTAACCATATGACTCCGAGTTTGGATGGTCATAAACGAGCCTCAATGTCCACCGGCCGCCATAACAGCATTGTTGTTTTCTCGCAGTCATATACAGTTTATTAGTAATTTATAACAAACTAGATAGTTTATGTCAACGGAAGAGACTAGCGCTTAGAATACAGGTCGGGCCTAATTTAAGCGCTAAGACTTACTATATCTATATGTATCTAAAATTTTTAATAAAATGAAGCACAAATGTAATGTAACTATGTTCTAATGACAATATACGCTAATTTTTATTATTATATACCAGTATATATCCCAGTCCGAAGTAATCTGGGCGAATACAGTACTTATATGGATATGTACAGCTTCATTATCATTTACCATCACGCATAATCAAGGTCAAGTGTAGCTTATTGCCAATATAAAAATAACATAAATTGAAGAAACGAAATGAAAAAACTACATCTTTTTCTCAAGGTGCTATATTCTTGTGAAGATCGGCAATCATTAGGGCAATTAGACTTTTAATATATTAAACGAGTACTTTTGCCAAACCGTTGGAGTAGGTTTTTTAGCTAAGACATTCTCCTTCGGTCCACGCTTCATTTCCCTTAAATTTTGCCTTTTTTAATGAGCTACAGCAATACACGTTTTGGATTCCTTATAATATGGCTTAAAAAATCGAAGCTACTTTACTTAACCGTATGTAAAACTTCTTGTTTATTTATAGAACGAAAATAATATAAGAGAATAATACTTTTTGTTCTTACATTATTTTAAAGATATTAATTGAGTAGCTAAAATGTAGTCCGCATGCTGGTGACATTTGGTCTTTAAGTCTCTGGAGAGAGAGCACTTCACATCTGACGCCGGATTAATAGTCTCAACGTGACCCCGTTTGAAAAGTTATAGGCGTATCCCGACCTCACTTTATAGCCATACTGCACATCTGTTAGTCGACGTGTTCCGTACCTTGTAATTTATGGATAAAGACAAACATTCTTAATCAATGAAGACAAAGAAACACCACGATTTTAACTTGAAGAATTTTTAACCTTTAATTATGTTGATTTACACCACTGGTTTGTATTTTTAGTGGTCTAACACTTGACCACAATTTCACCTAATGTTAAAAGGCAGTTGAGCCTGATGGTGAAGCTTACACGCTCACTTATTTTGACTATAACAATAATAATATTTCTACCTCTCATATATATGACTACCGGAACACAGCAATGCTGTTTTGGCGGCAAATTACACCGATGCTGGCATCCAACCCGACGAGTGCGAAAACACCCTACCACCATTTAAACTTCACTACTCTGGGGCCTTCGTGTTATAAGGGAATCTTAAATCTTAAATGTTCTTTGCATTTAGTTTTTAAAATATTCGTTTTTTTTATCGGTCCTGAGCTAACACTTGGCGTAGATTTTACCTGATGATAACTGACGATGAAGTCGTAGATGCATTACAGGAACGAACAACACGGCTATCGGTTTGAGACTGGTTAATTTCACTTTAACAAACGGTAAGTATGAAATAGAAAAATAATTATTCAAGTACCCCAAGCTGTAATACATTACAGTATGACTAAGCGAACACAGCAATGCTGTTATGACGGCAGATTTACATTGAGCGTGATTGCTAGCAAGGCGAGTTTGAAAAACACTACCACCATCCATACACCACTACTCCTGTAGCCTGGGAATCGAACCCGGGACCTCCGCATTACAAGGTAAGCGGCTAAACCACTGAGCCACAGAGGCAGTCAAATTTATTTATTGAAATCAGTTTCAAAGAAAACTTACGGATAAATTAAACGAATTACAAATACTGCTCCCCGACAAGAAGGACGTTCTGCGCGTAATAGTTGGTAGCAACTACAACAGATGAGTAAATTAAAATACATCTAGAAGAGTAAAATAAATTATGTGCTGTTCCTTGGGAGAAATTCGCACAGAGTACTAATGCAGGCTCATCTTTTTTTTTTATTTTGCAACAGAATGTTAAAAATTCGGTATCGTAACATTTTATTAGGTAGTTACAGTAATACCAGAAAGCGTAAAAAAAAAACATTTTTATAGATAATAAAACAAGTTAGACCTCACAAATCATTTATACAAATCAACGTCATGGAAATGGAGTACTTCAGTAAAATAATTCAAGGACTAGCGTCTCTCGTCCAAACACCCCGTAATAAAAATGAAAACGTAGCTCATTATCGACGTTTTGTAAAAACAAAGTCTTTAATTCCACGTCATTAATTTCAGCTTCACGTCGTTTTCAGAATGTATAAAATGAACATTTCCTCTTTAATGAGTAACACGTTTCAATGAAAGAAATATTAATAGGATAATGTTACAATTAGCCGTTACGTTTTATTTCATTTTGTGATTAGATTTAAAATTACACATACATACGAGGTTTTAGTCATATTTTACCGATCTTTTAAAAAATCGACGTTCAATACTTAAATATTTTATTAATAAAAATTTTGTTTGAAGTGACAGATGTCAGGGGAAATATAAAAGTGAATATCTTTGCAAGACTATGAGTTTTCGTTCCACGTTTTACAGAATAAACAAACACAATATTTATGAAGCATGTTATTATGAAACGATCATTTTAAGACATTTTTTTTATATTAGAAGTGACATATATATTTATATTAGAAGTGTCATCGGAAGACGTTAAGGTTATAGTTTTTTCATCATCACAGAACCTAGCATTTTACCTCGATTTCACATGATGTAAAGTGACAATGCCCACCATAAATGGTGAAGCGCGTTTACTCAGCATACTTCTAGCTCTCACATGTTTGACTGTCGGAAGACACTAATACCGTTAAAGCAGCGGGTAGACATTAAAGGTGTTAACAAGTCAGGCGGGTTCGAAAATCCCGTTTATCCTTTAGACTCCACTACACCTGTGGCCCGGAAAACGAATTTAGAATCTTTACGTTACAAGGCAAGCAATAAACTATAGCGCCACGGAGACAGTAAAACGGAAATAATATTCATCCTCACAAAAGTAAAAATTTAAACGTAGCAGAAGGTTATATATAAAATATGTAAAATAATGAAATACTGAAATCTACGAACGGAGCAAAACAATATTTTAAAACAGCATTTTAAAATATAATATTGCTCAAACATCATGCATAATGCATCACATATGCATGACGGTGCCAAGAAGAAGACATTTTATTCAGCATTTCAACTTATTCAATACGTGAGGGCAATGTCTATAAGGTATAGATTAAAAAAAATATTATTATCATGTTCATTGTGACTAAGTTAATAAAATTTATTAAAACAAGAATAATATACAATGTAGTGATAATACCCTCAGCACCATTTACGGCCTTATTTTCACTTAACATCATGTGAAGTGAAATGATTGCCCATAACCGATAAAAAAAATAATAGACTACATCAACACCATTCGGAGAAAATTAAGAGCGATAAAATTCAGTAAATTTTACACTACAACCAAAATGAGTTACGTATCCGTCACCTGTTGTTAACATTTAATTTGAGGTATCGTACAGTACATAAAATCAATATTCCATGTTTCCATAAATAAGAAGGCCTTATTAATATAGATATATTAAATTGATATTCGCTTTGAGGGCTCAATGGGTACATTTTACAGACTTATGAAAAGAGGTATATATTTCTATAAATAAACGCCAAATCATCAATTATAAATCAGGAACTGATATTTTAATGAAAACCGTTCCGAAAATATTAACAAATGCCCGTATGTTGTAAGCAAATATATGTTTGATATTGAACTATTTTTTATTGAATCACCGCGGTTTTTAAACATTTCAATAATTTTTAAACGTTTTAGTTCTTTTTTTTTATACAACTTAAAACCGAAAACAGAATTTAATTGTTTTAATTTCTTAACTAAAATTCTGTCTTTTTACAAAAGTTATTTTTGAGTAATGTATCTTCTTTATTTTTTATATGAAACGAATATGTTTATAAGAAAGAAATTAAATAAAATCAGCTGGAAATACGATTTTTCTCGATATCATAATTATTTTTATTAAAGAGTTTTTGAAGAACTTTCTAGAAATGTAATAGACTGCCTACATAATATAATAACTGCTGAATTGATGAATGGTAGACCCAATTAAACCGTGTACATCTATTTTTTTTTTTTTCATTTACAAATATTTATAAACGTGCAAACATCGCTTCATTCGCTTAAAAAAGGTCCACTTAGTTTTATTGAAGACATTTTAGCTCTTTTCATTACTGTCATTAGTCCAGTAAATTACTTGAAAGCAATTTAAAAATTCTTATTGAGGTTGGATACTTGTAAAGTTTTTCATACTTTTTATTCTTAATAATGCTCGCCTTCTTTGATGAAGACTTTTAAAAAAAAGATATTACATTTTTAATTTATGTAGACGCTGAGATAAAGCAAACCCTTTACCTACCTATAAATTCTTTATGAAAATTATTGTCTATCTACAGCCAAATGAACCACAATTTTAAAAGAAAATAGCAATAGTTAATATAAAATCTGATGGTCAAAAACGTTATCATGTTAGTTTTAATGACAATACGAATGTAACCAATTATTTTTTTTATTAAGAATAAATAAAAGTATATATATACTTATATCTGGTGTTTTCATAGAACGTCAATTGGTTTAGATTGCATCTCACCCTTTTACTAAACTATAAACGTTTCTGTATACGATACGGTATATTGGCAATTTCGAACTATACAGAGCGCTATTTAAATGGACGTGCAAATTACTACATTATAATAGATTGCTGCTAGATTAATCTTTCGCTTTTAAAAGATTATTCATTTTTATTTACAGTTTCACATTGTTCAGATCACTAACTTTTTACGATATTTATAATAATAATTGCTATTTCATGATTACGACCACTGCGATTATTCACGACACTAAAACTATGAAAGAAGCGTAAGGTATATAAAGCGATATGCAATCATCATACTTCTTTCATATTAATTTTAATATAGATTTGCTGCGAATCAAACCTGAAATTAAATTTTTGTAACGCTGTAATTCCCCGCTCGATTTGGTTGCCACATGAGTACTAGGCTTTTGATAGGGAAAGAGTTTATTCGAACCAAGCTAGCTGGCTACCATCCTCAATGTCGATTTCCCGCCATAGCATTATTATTGTTATTGCCGAATCACTGATAGGTTATTATTTGTATGACCCGTTATACAAATAATAACCTATCTGTGGTTACATTGTGTTAAATGAGATCAAGTGTTAGCCCACTGGAAATAATAAAGCATTCTCTAACTACTACTTTCCTCAGAAGATTTAATTTATCCAATTGAATTCTGGCGTATAAAGTTTGGATAACTAAGTGATTAGATTAAAATCAACATCAATCACAATAAAAGGAGCCATCTCCTAACAATTATATTATTATATGCAGTATATTAACCATACGCACGTTGTGACTATACCATACTACATATTACAGCATAAAAAATCAATTAAAAATACTTTCACACTTTTTAAAAAGATTTCAGATAATGATTTTGTAAAATATATTTTAGATTGAACTCAAAGATTTTACTACAACACACATTACGCTATTGATCTGTAAGAAATATATTTCCTATGCAATGCTGCTGCGCAGGAATTAGTAGTTGCGATATATAAAATCGTTTATAACAACGAAACCTATTCATACGTAACATTTCAAAGATATAATTAATATAAAACCACATTATTCAATGCCAAATTTTCTCCAAGAAACCTAGGTATGGTAATTTTAAAAATATTTTCACTATCCAAATTCGATTACAAAGAAAGAACTACAAAGAACTTGTCACTAAATAATCTAGTTGTAAGCATTTTGCAAACTAATTCTATTACTATCTAATTATGGGACTTATTTTTTTCTGTTTCAGACATTTTCGTTTAAAAGATTTTTTAGTATTTTATAATTGTTAAAAAATATAAAACTTTTTAATTTTAATTAAAGCTAATAGAGGCGACGAAATGAAAACACTTTTATAACGAGATTTCCGCTGGGTTAAATTAATTTATTTCTCGCGGTTGTTTTAACCGGGAATTGAAACTGCAAAATATATTACGAGGTTATATTTTTTTTTTTTGTAAATGTAATATACTTTGCTGTTTTCGTTTTACTTTAATATTTCTTTTATTATCAATAACCGTAATTCATTATAAATTATATGTAATAGAGTATGTATTATACATGAAAATAAATTTTCATTCTGTTGTATTTCATTCTGTAATACACAAAATAGTAGAACACACTGACAAAATTATTTAATAAAAAAATTAATAAATAATGCTTACTTAAATTATTAATCACATTTTTATAAGATAATAGTAAAATAAAATAAGTGTAGGGTTACAGTAACATTAGATAGCCTACAAATCTTACGTGCAAAAGATGCACAATGACATTTATGACTTATTTATTATTAGTTCCTTTTGCACTGAAATAAATAGAAATATAACTTACTAAAAGAAACTGCATAGAGACATAATAAGCCCGGTGTGAAAATAACGAAGTTACTTGTGAGATACAGATTTTTACAATGCTTTAAATATTTTAACCCATGACAAGTAATACATACAGTGTATTAGAATGACAATTACATTGACTCAATTCGAAATTCGCCACAGATCTAATGAAACTATGGCAGAATAGGTTTTTTTTTTGGTTTGATATCTTTAATTTACTTCTTAATGATAGACTTAATATTTTTTTGTATTAAATTACATATTACGTTACGTATACATAATACAGATTATGTACGTAGTAATAAATATAAGAGTAGTAAGATGGAAAAAGAAATGTCCATCAGTGATAAAAAGTTCAACAAAAAAAATAAATAAATGCATAATACCTTTTAAACACTTTTACTTTTTATACCAATAAAGAAATTTGTAAACTAGGTTTTTTGTTGATCTAAATTCACAATTTTATCAAAATGTGAAAAAATTTAAATAGTTGGAAAGTTTTTCTGATTTGCAGCGAGCGGCGACATTGGCGACACAGACATTTATTGTAATGGTCGCCTAGACAACTCGCAGCTGACGCCGTATTCGAAATTGCTTTATGAAGAGTGATACAATCACTTCTAGCGTTCAGAATAATCACATTCTGGACATTCTCTCCTCTATCAAAAATAGTTTTCCTTAATATTTTAGTGTAATATTTTGTAGTAAAGTGGATTTCTTTTTATTTCAATTTAGAGCATAACGTGATTTTCCCCGCACCATATTACGTAAGGCGCTTTTAAATATTCAATCTCATTAGTCTGGCGAAATTACTGCAGTTGCAATCATTACCATTAGGATCTTCACACTACTGCTTGGCGATATAAATATGTTATGATTATGAGGACTGCTTTTGACTACCTCCGTGGGGCATGGATTTACCACTTGTCTTTTAACACAAAAGTCCCTGGTTCACATGAATAGTGGAATGTGGTTGGAGGTAGATATTTTTAACCCGCCTGATTAGCTACCATCCTACCACAATATCCAGTTTACTGTATTCAGGCAGTATACACATGAAAGCCAGATTATTCTGGGCGAGCATGCTTTTTTCTATTTATTCTCATGTTAGACAGTCCTCTCGTTAATCGAATATTAAATTTGAATTTAATATTTACAAAAGGAAAAGTGTCAAAATAGACCGGCTGACTAATGACAAGGTTTGTGGCCTCGCCACAAAGTGTTAGCTTATAGTAAAAATAAGGCAATATGATTTCGCTAATAAATATGAGTAGTATTACCGCGTATTATTTCTTTTAACACTTATTGCAATGAGGCAAGATAAGATTTTATGTTCGCGAAGTACATAGCAATAGTATTTACATAATTGGTTCGCCCTAAGCCCCTCACCAACAAATTGCACGCCACTTCGTTGGGCTCACGCCAAATTGCTGTATTAACATAATTTACATATTTTAACCGGAAACAAATTACCAATTCACGGGAACTTTAACAGTTTTTACTTCGATGTTTGTGTAGTTTTTTAAGTTTATAATATTTTTTACTGTACTAATGATTAAGGACTATGGTCGAGGTTTCCCCGCACAATCAAATCAAAAACGAGCAGATTCGCAGAAGAGCTAAAGTCCACTAGCACATAGCCCAATGGAATGCTAATCTTAAATAATAATGCAAATAGCAAAAGCATGGTCTTCCAGTGGCTGCTACGTGCCGGTAGACGCAGTGGAGACAGGCCCCTCACAAGGTTGACCGACGATTTAGAGAGGGTCACGAGAAGCCGCTGGAATCGGGCAGTGCACGAGCGATAGGCATTGAGATCCTTGGAAGAGTGCTATGTCTAGCAGCGGGTGTCTATCGGCCGATAATGATGATGTATACGTCATATGTGGACGGTTATTCCAACGCCGGCACACTATTCCCATGATGACTATTCTAAGATGAAGTAAATCATTTCATACTCATGCGCGAAACATCGATTCCGTATTAATAAAGTTTAGATACTGGTAGAGTATTTTCACTGTCGTCTGGCTAGCTACCACTCCGCCTATCGGTTGTCATAACAGCATTGCTGTGTTGTACATAATAGAGTTATTCTATGCGATCACGGTGCACAACTTAGCTCTTGTTGTCACTTAATATTATGTGAAATATAGTATTAGCCCGTTGAAAATTAAAATTTAACTTTATTAAGACATGCGGTTGCAGGCGTAACGATACTATAACTAATTTCTATCAATTAATAAATACAAAGATCCGCATTCAGGGGCGCTATGGAAGAGTAACGTGTTGAGGCTATCAATATGTAACTACTTGCGCCTCAAAGTGACAAACGAAGGGTGTCGCTGTGAATGAGAATCTGGTTAGCGATATATTGTTATGGAACTCTTTATACTTACCAATAAAACGTCGTGCTTATCCCATTGCATTATAATTATTAGTTTTATAAATAAAATTTCAAGATTTCGTATTCTTATTTTTATTTTATTAGTTTATTAATTTATCACTCTCTTTCTCTTTCCCTCTGATCGTTTCTTTATTACTGTAGATAATGGTCCTGGTATTTCATTAGTTTATCGCTAAGCACGTAATAAATTAATGATTTTAATGTTCGTGAATTTTAGGCAGAACTAAATACACAGTTTCATTAATTTTCATTCGCCAATGAGCGCTATGAGCTTAGCCACAACCTACCGCAGTGACTCCATCCATTATTCCTCGGTAATTAATTACGCATTTCAATGGTTTAAAGGAAATTCCTTAAGTAAATAGCCAGTAAGTACGCACAGTTCAAATAGAACCCTTTCGTTCACTTGTTAAACTTGTGATTAGTTGAATACAGTTCCATCAAATTGTAATTTGCGATTCAATAGTAATAAAAGCTTAGAAGTTTACTGGTCGAAATGTTTATAGAAATGAAATAGACAAAGTAAGTTGCGTAATTTACTTAATATAAAGTGATTTATAAATATAATTTGTGGTTATATCTATAGGATTTCATTTTTACACCATTTAACAACATCGAAGTTTTCTTTTTTCAATGTTCACAGCCTACTAATTAAAGAAAATTAGTATATTTGAAAGATTGCAACTTTTCTTGAAATCTGCATTTTATTCCTGCAAAAACCCCGCAGAGTCATGGAGAGAAATCAATTGTTGAGAAGAAATTTATGTTCAGCCGACAGAACTTACTCCAGGGAAATGAAATTAATAGGACTCGGGATCGAAGACAAATATCATGAAAAAGATTGGATGTTCTTCCAGCTTTGTTTTACAAGTTCTTACATTAATGTTTGTATTGATTAAGAAAGTTTAGTTCATTTCTAATGTTTAGTAATAATATGAAAAGTAAAATACCTGCGAACCTTCTTTTGACCACTCAAATATATACTAGCTACATATAAAGAATCTCTGGTAACTAAAATATACTGTAAAAATTGAACCAAAACGCGATGATCGCTCTACTGCAAGTGTGTAAGAATAACTGTATCGCACTAAAAGGTGTGTTAGTTCATTCTCCATTGAACTTAAACTTGTCATGAAGGAAAGGATCTATAAAGTTTTTTGGAAAATGTGACATCTGCCAAACAGTCAGGCCTTGGTCAGTGAGGATAGTGGCCACGATTCTCTCTTTACGAGAACGAGCCTCAAGTCCCAACAGTGGGTACTTATAGCAAGCTGCATATATCATGCCACATATTTAATTTTACATTAGTACTCTATAAATAAAAGAACGATTGATCTCTCTTGTAAGTATAGCTCCGTAGGCTGCCGATTTTAATTATAGGCACAACTAAATCCTAACAATAGGATTACCGAAAAGAGACTCTTTAATTTTCGAAGCAATAAATATTTTTTGCAAGAGTAATGCATGAAAATATGAACACGGTTAACACTCAAAGTAAGCAGTTTACTTTGTGAATCTCCGTAAGAGCTACTCTGGTAAAAGCTTTTCAAATAAATCACGATAACATTTGATATATAACTTAGTTACGTTTGGCTACCTCTGTTCGAATTGATTTTTATAATTTAATATTAATGCTATCAACATAAACAAACACAATTATAATATAAATACATTTAAAAATGTATTACTCAATAACTATAATTACAACCTTCTACTTTGAATGTAAGGAGCGTACATTTCTGTTTTTTACTGGTATTTGCCTAACATTTGACCTCGATTTCACTTGACATCAAATGGTGAAGCGTATTCGCCCAGATCACTGCTCGCTCTCGTACGTGTGACTGCCGGAACACAGCAATGCTGTTATAGCGACAGATTGACATTCAAAGAGCAGGTAC
Source organism: Pharmacophagus antenor (assembly GCA_018245475.1). Lineage (NCBI taxonomy): Eukaryota > Metazoa > Arthropoda > Insecta > Lepidoptera > Papilionidae > Pharmacophagus > Pharmacophagus antenor. Next base: position 28,459 of record DWQX01000966.1, read on the forward strand.
CGACCAGGCGGGTTCGGAAAACCCTACCTACATTCACATTACTACCTATTATACTATTAGAAATTTGAGGCAAATAAACTGCTAAGAAATAAAATAAATAATTGATGCGAATATGAATGGTCAAGTTATAATAATATATAAGAAAAAATAAAAAAAAACCTTTATTCACATTTCGCTTAAATAATTTATATTAAAGAAAAATACTGACGATAAATAAAATATCGGAGAAAATGTCAAATCAAACGCAATATCTAAAAATAATTTCTTTTTCTGTTAAGATGCCAGTGAGTATAAAGTAGTTTACAATTTCCTCTGTTATATGTTACACAGTGTACGTGTGGCAGTAATTGCGACGTTATGTGTACCCAAGAAGGATCAATACAAGTTTGGCTGCAGTTTCTTACTGAAATTATTTTATCAAGATGGTATTGTATACGTAACTGATATGGTTCCGTAGATGCTTATCTTATTACATATAGAAATTTTGATTTTGCTTAATTTCTAGTCTATTTTCATTTAGTTGATTTTATTTTCTGGTTACTTAATTATATTTTCGAATTGGAGTCTTTTATTCGTTTATATTCCCTTTTTTAGCTAATTTATTAGCTGTTATTAACAAATTTATATATAAACACTAATTTATTTTACATATTTTAATTAAAAAAAGATAAGAAATATCTTAAAAACACTGACAGGTTACCTAGACAATATATTCCCATATTAATTATAAGTAGATAAGTATAATAATGAAATTTATAAATTACAAACAATAAAATTAGCTGAAGCAAATGTAGGAAAACAAAAATTTATGCCAATTGTAATACTTATATACTCGCATAAAGAAGTTAGTTGGAAACCATGTTGACTCCGAATTCAACTTAGTTCCAAAGAGCAAATTTAAAAAAATTATAATATACAAGTGATATTATAATTTGAATAAAAAAAAATTAAATTACGGATTATCAATAATAATTAATTTATACATGTATATGTTTTATATTTTCTCATACCATAAATTAAAGCTTGCTTAATTACGAATAGATTTACAATAACAGATATGAGAACGATGTTTACGGAATCCTAAAAACAGACGCGACACGTCATACGTTTCGTGAAATTTAATGAAATATATGTTTGCCTTGGCTAGAATTCAAGAGAAACTGGTATGGCTGGTATTGCAAGAAGCCGTGCTAGTTTGCTCATATGTAAAACGTAGTTGTATGAATAGTTATTACAAAGCGATAGTTTCAATAAGTACAATCAATGTAATCGTTTAGCCCAAAAAGTTGAAAGAGTGATAACTCGAAATTTCGAAAATATGAATAAGCACGAAACAAGTCTCAATTTTCTCACCTGTCAATGTTTGACAAAATTTTAGACAAATTTTAAAATGTACGTATTCACTTATCTTTAATTTATATTCCCGCCACAGATTCGAATTAATTATTTTTGGAATTTTTACGGATCTACATTTAAGGTTGGAGAAGAGAATCTTAAAAATCGAAACTTTTCTTGAACAACTATTACTGATCGTAAATCAAAAATAAATACGGAAAAAAGACACACGTCTAATTTTTTATAAAGACATGACAAGATCATTCTTTTTTCCTATTTTTAATTTAGGTTTACTTCAGTTTTAATATACTATTGCCTAACATTGTTTCAGTTTACCATGTTTAATGTAAGAGCATATTTCAGAGACATGTAGAGCCTAACAAAAACCGGGTGAAATTTCCGCTCATACAAATTACAAGCATAATCAAGATTCCTTTATTACAGCAATGAAACGTCAAAGCGAAAAGTGCGACTCTACGAATATTGCTATCTACGGGCTAAGGTAATCACTTACCAACAATGAACCGCTCGCTCGTTTGCCTACACTGTCTATAATTAGCGGGAGCAAATCCACACCGTATCGTTTTCCAATATTGAGGTCATCAACAATACTCAACATATTCATTCAAATTTATCTATCTACAACTAATAATAGTAACATAATTCATTTACTATTTGTTATGTAGTTACACTAATACGACATTATAATATATAACTAGAAAAAAAACGCCTGACTGATACTAAAGTTTAACCAAATTTTACTCGTTATTAATCATAAAAATTAATTGAAATAAATTACAAAATGTGTCAAAACAATGCATCCTTTCACTTTCTTACTGACCCATGGATTTATATAACATTCTAGAACATATGTCTAAAACACGCAAAGTAACATGTATATTTTTGCAAAATTCTATCGGGAAATAGCAAAATTAAAGTAAGAAGCAAATATATTTCTTTATTTAAAGCAGCACCCTAATTAGAAGTCCTTAGCTGCTCGTTTGCCTTGTGGCATGAGCTTGTAAATTCTCTTTTCATCCCACTATCCGGCATCAGTGTAAAAGGTTAGTCTCTGGATGAAATTTTACACAAAAAATATTATATTACGTTTTACTAAAAATTACGTAAAAAGTTATAAAATTTTGTTTTCCAATTTCCTAACAACATCAAAGTTCTCAAAAAAAAACTATTATTAAAGCTTAGTTTCCATTAAAAAAAACTCGAATCTTGAAAAAGAGATTGTAATTAGAACAATATTTTTTATGAAAAGAGGATAAATTTTCTTTTACTTCGCTCTATTTGTAACACTTTCTTTTTATTTTGTTTCATGTGTATTTCATTTTGTTCCTGTTATGCAATAAAGACTATTCTATTCTATTCTAAACTTTGTTCATCGTTCTTTATAAAAAGTTATTTGATATCCAGTATATTTTATTATTATTTGACAATCCGCTGGTATATACACCAGAAGAAGTGTACAGAGATAAATAACTAAATGTAAACGAAAAATACAGAAGAAGGCTTGTAAAATTCTCAAAAATAATTGGACGAAAAGCTATTTACAAGATTTCCTGTATCGAATAATTTAATTCCTATTCAAATATTTTCAGCAGTTATGACGTAACTGATGAACAAAAAAAACTATATTCATTTTACATGTGTAAATGTACACGTATCTTCAAAACAATACCCACGCATCTCCTCAAATACTCACAAAGCCCTATCGGACTGTAGCAAATTTACTCAGGACTTTGATTTAATTGAAAGATAACAAATCGTTGCAGTTGGCGTTCGAGTGAATTTGTTTAAGTTCTTATCACGGGCGGTTCAAATAGTTCCAAACACAATGAAAACTTTAAGAAAACTACACTGAGTAACTATTATAGTTAAAATAATTATGTGGGATTTGTTAGTACATTTTTTTTTATTGATTTCACGGTCAAAAACTGCCTATTTTATAATATATATGCACATATACTTTATTTATTTATTTATACATATACTCCCCGGTAGAAAACCAAAAAAAATTATAATGACAGTATTTAAATAAAATTATTACCAGACTCAAATAACACACCCAAGATTTCAAATTGTAGTTTGTTTTAAAAGGATCAATTTTTTTAAAAATCGATTACAACTAATACAAATATAATATATGCGTGTGTCTAAACATTTCATTGTAAAACCTTCTATGCATACTAAACAAGGTTTGCCCAAGCCATTAAAGAAAGTTTAATATTCTGGTCAAATATTCAGTGAATTTTAATGTGTTTCTTCATTGATTGAAATTTTAATTGAATAGGTGATTGTTTATGCTTTAAATATTATTTTTGTATGTTGTCTTTTATCTCTGTCGGAAAAACCGTTTATTCCGTAACTTTACTCCAAGAACAGGCTAGTGAAATAAAAAGTGAACATTTATCGCACCATTCATATTCAATACATGCTTTGACTCGGAAAACTTTGGCTATTTGAGAGTCCGCGTGCGTCAGTTGAGTGATGACTTCTTAGGGCCTTTTAAAGATCTAAGTTAGCCTTTTTATCACCAATAAAGAACTGTAAATGTTCTTCGTATGAAATAGTGAATGAGCGTGCCAGCTTTAAGTATCTAAGATTTTTTTTATGTTCTCAATAACTAATTTGATGTTTTCTTTTGTCTTTTTACTCCACGATATATTTCAAAACAGATGATTAATTCTAATTTGTATTAAGGTACACGTAGTTTATAATTTTAATGTAGCTAACATAAAGTACTCAATATTGTATCTTCACTCAATAATATTCAGATAAACGTTTCTGCAGTTTATAGAACGATTTATACATTTCCTTCGAGACAAATGACATAACATTGTTGGGAAAATTGAATTGCATGGAGACATTCGATTGGGTATGATTTCGAAATTGAATAACAAAATATTACCGAGTACATTCAACGTTTACTTCCGAATCAATTTTTGTCGATGTCTACATCAAAAATAAATCAAAGATAGAAAACAAAATATATTACCGCATCATCCAACGTAGTTTCGCTATAATAATGAAAGACAAAATAAACTAAAATAAAGACAATATGTAGCGGTAAACATTCCTCCAATTATTTAATTATTAAGTATTAAAAATAATTAAACAACATTGGGACATACACGTAATAGGCAATTATTATTATTATACAGACAGACATGTGTATTAGTGAGTTTGTTGAGGAAAGTGTTTATTTAGTGTTTAAATATCAAATACACTGCCGGCCAAAAGTTTGAGACCACTTTGTACACAGGTTATAATT
>DWQX01000967.1:0-33040 GCA_018245475.1 Pharmacophagus antenor
ACAACGTATATACTAGAAATGAAATACGCACATTATTTCTTAAGATATAATAGCTTCTTAACACAATGCATGTTTCTTAGTCCTATTTAAAAGGTGGATTGACGTACGTACTACTGTACGTTCCAGATACTAAATATTAAATTTAACACGTAAAGTAACGATTATCATCGCTGAACCAAATGACGTTATTGTGTAATCCTCTTTTTGTACGAAAATGTCGAAAAGATGAGTAATAACTTGAATAAGCTTCATATAAAACTGTACGTATATGATAATTATGAGCTCTAATTTTAACATCTATCGTATAACTATTTAATGTGCCATGAAGTAACATAAAAATAAAAAACTTTGACTTCTTAATTTTATTATTTTAACAGTTACTTTAATCCTTATAAATCAAATGCTCGTTAAGGTTTTACGATACTATTGTTAGTATAACATTGTATTATCGATCTTTTAATTGCGAATTAAGTTCGAGAGATAGTAAATTATACGTATCTGAAAAAATTTAAAAGTAAACTTCGAACGAAAAAATTTAAATCAGCAAGAATAAAAAAAAAAAATGTTTTCGTATTCCTTTACTCGTATCTGAAAAATACTTTTACTGATTTTGAGTATTGTCGAGATATGAATATTCGGTACAAAATTAAAATACCTCATGATTTTAGTTAAAATAACAATATTGGTGACGTCCAAATGGTACAATGAAGTCATGCGAATGACAGCTTTCATATTATTTGTTACGAAACCATTAATAATGCGCATTATTTGTTTAAATCCATTGCAATATAGGCCATTGTTTTACACCACTTGACGTCATGCCTCATTAATGCAATTTTCATTTCACGCCAATTTTATATTATGTACCTTGTAAAAAGACGATATAATAAATTTTAATTGTAAATATAATTAACCGATACACATATGTTAACAATTATTTCACCAACTTGCCTTCTTCATCAATTAATCTCTTTCATCATATATTCAAAAGTGACAAAAATTCCTTTTTAATTTACTGAGAGGCTAAGGGATAAATATTTTGACCAATTTCCGCTTCACTCCGAAGAGTAAAACTAAACATTATTTATCTTTATAGTCCTGTTGTAGATAAACAATTTAAGAATAAATTTATTAAAGGTTTCATTATTCTCTCCTAATAGAAATAAAAATGTGTTGGAGCAATGGAGAAAAATCTTTGTATATGTCCTTTGAAATATTATTCTTTCGAAAGTTAATTTATTTTTTAATTTCATTAAATTTCATTAATGGAATGTTATAAAAAAAAATCACATCAAAATATTATATGCACCTAAACATTTTTCTTGCAGTTTTCATTGTTTGATAGCGGCAGTCGCTGGTAGCCTGTCCCTTGCTTTAGTAGGCAATGTCGAAACTGTACTTTACCACCGATATTCCGTTACACTAAGTAGAGTGCATAATATGGTGCTGTTTAAACATCCCAGTTTTAGTTACATTGTTGCGGGCAAGCGATTTGCTTATTGGTTTGCTTATAGTAAAAAAACAATTTAAGGGACGTTAACTACTAGTACCGATGGTCTCTTTTATATATATTTTTTATTATCTAAAAGAAAATGTAACTTACAATGCATTAGTGATGTTAATGTTATAGTAATTTAAATACTTACATAAATATTAAATTTAACGAAACTTTTTGTGAATTACAGTATTAGTCATTTAAAAAAAAATTCTTCGTTAATTTGACATTAAAATCGTCTATATTTAAGAACATAAATTTGAGTTACCAGAACGAGACTGTAGAAATATTGTAAAGCTTTCGCGAAAATTGGATAGAGTTGAAAGTTAAATAACGACTTTTCACCCTTGAGCTATCGTAAAGTGTAGTGGACTAAAACTTAACAAAAACTTACTAAATAACATTGTTAAAGGACAATGAGAAAATATATTGTTATACACTTTCAAATTTGGTTTATGTTGAAATTTTGCAAAGTATATTCTAAGAAATATATTTTAATCTAATAATGGGCAATTTATTTTAATAAATATCTTTCACCGAATATATGTCGAAATATAAATTAAAACTCATCAATAATGCTTAAGCTTTATGTAGCTATTGGCTTAAACAAATGAAAATATTTAAAACTTTTACTTTTTCGTAACAGAGGATTATTTTCTGTAAAGTCTATTGTAAACCACAGATAATTAAACTATTAGATAGTACTTTTTACAAATGCATATATTATGGTTTACATGAAGATTTAATGAAATGGATAATTTATTATTATTTATTTACAATTCTAATAAATAATTATTGATAATACACGTTGTTCTTAAATATGGCATCATTGTTTAAATTAAAGATGAAGGAATTCTTTCATAACAAAGGACTTAATTTCGTAATGTAAAGTTTAATCATTATTATTATATTTTATTCAACAGTTAATTTTTTTTTTAATCAACTTAACGGAGACTATTAATTGAAAATATTACATGAACGACTCCAGAAATTTAAAATGAAAAACGCACTTTTAGAAAATCGTATTTAATTGAATCACAAAGACATCCTTTTTAAAAACTTTTAAAAGTACTTTTCACCGAAAGATCTAACTGATGATAAATAAAAATTTGACAAGCACTAACTTTAAGAAAAAAAAGTACCAGATCATGTCACAAATAATTGAAAATGACGAAATTAGGAAATAATATAATTTTTATTTATATTTGTTTTACTGAGAGCATTTTGATTTAAAAAAAATCGACTATTTGTTTTCTGCACTACTAAACATACTTTGTATGCCACTAGAACTCTATAATTTTAACCTGGTACATACGTCTAGAATGGTAAAGTGAGATTATATAGGACATACCGTACAGATTAGCAGCGATAACGCTAGGAAATAAACGAAACAGTGTGATATTAATATTAGCTAGATTCTCACCGAATACACATTATTCTTAATGATTCTTCATAAAATAACCCAAAACATTAAAATGTTATAACTACGAATTATATCGTTATTTAATTATTTACTTTAGTAATTTAAAAATTGAGGACGTCAAGCTTCGAGATATTAATTGAATAATCAAAATATTTAGAAATATTCAAATCTTTAGCATAAAATACAGCTTACTTTATTACGATATAATGTATTTTAACAATAACACTCAAAGGAAACAACAGGGTTTTGGAACAGTATAAATTATATTTTAAATACTAATTTTTTTGCCGATATCTTCAATAATTTTCATAGATTTATTTAGGACTGCTCCGACGGGAAATGATACAAGGATATCAAAATTCTATAATCGTTTTCAACTGAATTACATATTATGTTGTTGTGGCAAAAGTGACTAGTAAAATTTAAATTATATAAGTACCTGGTAAAGTTAAGATACGCTTCATGGATACCTGTGCATTTTCTGTAATACTATAAGTTTTCCGATCCATTCGAATACTTTACATTAAAATGTTTTTCGCGATGCTGTGATAATTTTTATATCAAACCTAATCAATGTTATATCAAAAATTACCTTTTCCTTTAACTTAAAGAAATGCGTTACGTATACTGTCCGACCAGGGGCGGTTCGGGACGGTTATGTGGGACTCCCCGGGAGTGAGCCCCCGGTATACCCACTAAAAACTCACGGTGTTCCATCTCACGCCAATTGGCGGGGCTGTGGGCACGCGAATGCATTCTTCCGGGGCACCCTCGGCGTTTGCTTGTAAAAGTTCGCCGTTGGGCGGGGGTTAATTTAGCCCATTCGCTCTCAGGAGGGCAAAGTGTTCGGTACGCGACACACTTTGCCCTCCTGAGTCGAGCGGGCGGATCCCTTCGCCGCCCTAGGGTCAAGTTAGTGGGGTAGGAGAAGACGGGCGTACTCCCGCCTCCTTCGTTCCAGTCTCCTTCGGCGCATCGGTAGCGAGGCCGGGTCGTCCTCCCTCGCACTTTCGGCCTCTTTTTTGCGAGACAATACTGCCTCGTAAAATAGAGCAAGGGCCGCCCATTCTCTCTTCGAACCCACCACGGCCTCTACCAATGTTGGAAGGCGTAGGTCCGCTCCAACCACGGCGACTAGGGCCACGCGCTCGCCGCTTCATGCCCGACAGACTTCCAGCGTATGCTGAGTGTCGTCCTCCACGCTGTCGCAGTGGTGGCAGTCGGGGAGCGGTTCTCTGCCGACGACGTAGCACAGATACCTTCCGAAACAACCATGTACCGAAAGGATCTGCACCAATCTGAACGTGAGAGCACCGAGGCATCTGTCCACCAACTCCTTAAGGACTGGACGAACAGCGTCCACGGTCCATTGGGCGGCTCGGGGCTCCGCAAAGCGGAGACTCCACCTATAGAGCAGCTCTTATATAAAAAACCATTTGTTGACAAAAGGTTTAATGATTATCTTATTTATACAATTTAAACAATAAGAATGAACGGTTGTATCATTTATAATGGGGGTTATTTTTTTGTTATCGGGAGGGAAATCTTCCAAAGATACTCTAAGAGAAGTCAGGGTAATGTGGTATTTTTACTCACTAAAACCACCCCGGTGGTCGATCTCTGCGTTTTGAAGGAGTCAGGGGATCTCTATTCGGAACACAACCGCGGCCCCTCCTACGGTACGCTATAATGATAGTCCGTCCCGGAGCCTATGTAGACTCCGATGTAGTTTCCAGAATGGTCGCGGGTTCTACCACAATGGCTAGAGACCAAGTCCAGGCAAAGTCCTCCTCAGAGCCATTGAAAGGATGATAAGTACACCCATACTTACCATCCACGCCTCCAAAGGTCCCTTTATGGTAGGGAAACATCGTTTCCCAAGAGGATACGGCAGACCACACCCTCGCCGAGTGCCCAGCATGGGCGGACGAGCGCGTACGACTGACCGCAGCAGTCGGCGTGGACTTATCGCTGCCGGCAATTGTGGTGGCGATGCTCGGAAAAGAGAGAGAGTGGAAAGCGGTGACAGCCTTCTACGAGACGATGCTGGAGCATAAGAATTCGGAGGAGAGGGCGCGCAAAGAGGACGCCCAGGCCGACCCCGTGCGCCGCAAAAGGTTGGGGCGAAGGCGTATGGACGACGCCGTTACCTTCCCCTGTAACATGTACCTCTGGGCGGCAGACAGTGGGGACTGTTTGCCGCTCGTTGTAGAGGTCCCCAAGGTTGCAGCGGCATGTCACCTGTTCTTGCGTGCCGCCTTGCCCCGCTTCCGCCTTGGAAGCATCGAGAAGTCTGGATAGGGACGGGTCGTCATGCGGCGTTACGGAAGACGCCGATCAGCGTTCCCGTGACGCCGCGACTCAGCAACGAGGCGGAACACCGTGGCGCTTTTAGTGGGTAGGATGCCCTTTTTTAGGGCGGGAGTCCCACTCAGGCCCTTCCTTCACCCGGGGGGTATCGCGCGTAAATGCGTTTCCACCACGTTAAAAAAAAAGGAGACATCGTTTAAAGGGGAGAGCCGTGACTTAGCACGTTAACGCCACGACGGCCTCGTCTCCGTGCAGGATCTGTCCTCTTTCGATACCGCTCAGCAGTCTCCTTCTGTACCATAACTCCTTCACAAAGGAGGCTATGGCCGTCCACGCCGAGTGTCCTGCCAGCATCGCTGACAGGATCGCTGGCAAAGGTCTCTTCCTCTGATTCCCATGCTGGGCATACCGCAAGCGTGTGAGATATGGAGTTCTCGTTCCTCCCACCGCAGTGGAAACAATTTTCCGTCGCCTCTCGTCCAATTCTATACAGGTAATCACCGAAATACCTATGTCCGGTGATCACTTGCCTAAGTCGGTAGGTGAGTCTTCCTCCTCGTGGTGGGAAGCGAGCCAAAACCGTCGTCGCCTCGAAGGATATCGTGCGGTATTCGCGTAAGATCCGTATGGCTATTCTTCGCTCGACGTTGTAAATTTTACTTCTCCAGCATCGAATAGCTAGCCTCTTAGCCCATACTGGCGCGCCATATAAGGATATACGGATCGTATTACCTCCGCATGAGAGACGGCGGATTTCCTCCGTTGGGCCCCCTAAATGAGAAAGCAGTCTGTGCATAGCACCCGCTATCCTCTCCATCCGGGATACCAGGTGTTCGAAACGTTCTTCGAAGCCCCAACGACTATCTAAAGTAAGGCCGAGGTACCTCATGTATCGCCCTACTTTTACATTAGACCCACAAATGTGGACGAGCGAGACGTGTGGTTCCCTTGATCTGGGCATTTTATGGAACTATAGTGCCTTGGTCTTGTGTGGTGCTATTTCTAGCCCCAACTCATGGATTTCAGCGACGACGACTTCCGTTCCAAGCTCGACGAGCTTCTTGGTCCTCTCAAAGCTGTCCCCATTAGCAACCACCAGAGTATCGTCCGCGTAGCAGACGACATTTACACCAGCAGGAAGATGGACGCGCACAACCGTATTATAAGCATGATTCCTCAGGAGTGGCCCCATAACCGAATCTTCCTCCGAATTTTCTTACCATCTTGGTCCATGTAGTGGGGGTTGATATGCGTTTAGCTGTACAGGGAGTACCCCTCCCAGATTGAAATAAAAATTAATAAAATTTGTTTAACAATATATTTAAAGAATAACTAAATTAATTACAGTAAACTTTAGAGGTATTTTATTACTTATAATATGAAGTCCTTGCCTTAACAAACTTAGCTTTTTGCAAACGTATTAGATAAGTTTTACCATATTATTTGTTAGAAATATCGTAGCTAGCTATTTAACTTATATGAACAGGTCATCAGTGTCTTTTGGTGCGCTGCGAGCATGAAAATTATACGCACTGACGCTTTCTTTTGTGTTCAGTGAAAAACGCTCAATATTTGTCTGCTCGTCGAATCGTTAACCTTAACGTCATCTACGTTAGTGGAATTTGTATTATTCTACTTTCGTCGCGCTTGTCTTCTAATTTTTTATATGTATTATTAATTCAATTGAACAAACACTTATTTGTATACTTTCATTTACATAAACATGTTGTACAAAGTAAAATCTTATGCATTATTTTCATTCTTTCCCTCGATATAGCCTCCTCCAATCTCCATAAATCTTTTTAACGACCATATTCATGTATCTGTTCTAACAAAATTAATACACAATTCAAAAAAGTCTAAGTAACACATACTAATTCAAATTATTAATCAATTATTATATCATTTCTTACCAAGTAGGTAATACCCATATAAACTTTTTTGATCTAGAGGACATACTGGCCGGTTATTAAAAAAAATTCAAGAATCATTTGTGTTTTTTTTCACAAATTCTAAAACGAATGCATTTGTTCGAATTTTATCTCGTTTTTTTTTGCTTATCAAAATTTAGTATTCTGTATCAATTTTATGATTTAGGCTTGCCAACATTTACAAACGAAATTTGAACAATGGATATACCGCCATCTATCGGATGTCAATGATTATATGATATTTTTTTATATAATCTGTTGCATTTTACGACACCCGTGGGAAGAAAAGGGTGATAAAATTCTAAAGCCTCCACCACATGCAAAAATATATAAACTTGAATATTTATTTTTGCCATATAACTAACATTTTGTTTAATTAAAACATGGGCACTAAATAGTAAACTATAAATACGATATACGATACGCAGAAAAGCCCTCGCTTTAAAAATTAATAAGAAGTAAGAATTTAAAAATGCATTTCTATGGACTAAATATTATCTAGTCAATATCGTATATAAAAATAAAACATTCCATTTTAAACTGAAACCTTTTTAAAACGACTTTAATAAGGTTCTCAATCAAATGCGAGTTTTTTTATTAATTTTTAAATGTATCTACGCGCAACTTTTTACTAAGTGATATTATTACCGTTGTTTTTTATCTTTAGTTTATTATTGAAAAATATATAACACAATGTACTAATACATGTATATATATGTATTTTACGATATTATTGTCTAACACCTTTTTGTATGAAATCCATCTGTTTTCCAACAAAGGATCAGAAGGATGCTTACTTTACTTTGTTCACAATGATACACGTATTGTGTATTACATAAATGGAGCGAAACGATAGTTTAGATTAAAACAAAGATTATGTTTTAGAATGATCAGTTTTATTTATTTACCATAAAAAAGGTTCTAAGAAATATTTCGAAGACATGATAAACAACAAACTTAAAACACTGATGTCAACAAAAGTCAAGAAATGTTCTTGGATCTTCTTAGCAATTACAAAAAGGCACCTAAAATTTTTAGTTATGTTAAAAATGTGTCCCATTTCCAATACAATAGTGAAGATTATTGTAATAATTGTTGCCTCTGATACATATATTGAAATAAATAAAACCTTGAATATTACAAACATATCATTTTTATTAAAAGAATTAAATACTTACAGACAAAATATTTTAATTTTAAAATTAGGCATCATTCTTTAAAAATCCTTTTAAAGTTTACCACAAAAAAGGTGAACGCTGTCGCTCCGAAATCCTTTGTTTGCTCAATCGTGCTCTAATATTTCAAGTTTCAATAGAATGAAATGGCGGTTTGCACCCCACAGAGACTTGGGGTAGACAGCTATTATACTCTCCAAATTTCAAAGAGATTCTGTTGGTGTTACATATATAAATATCAAAATTTTACTTACACGTACTTTTATTTTGATAGAAGCGATAATGCGGGTACGAATAAACAAAGATTTTAAAATAAGAAAGTAAGTTGTTAGGTTACTATTACCTGTGATCTTCGAGCTTTATACCGTTCTTATATCATTCTTCTAATCATTTATACTTCGGGTACACTATTTCTTTTTTCAATTCCACGATGTTAAAGTTTAGGTTTTATGAGACTTTTAATTATTATATTAGCAAAAAAAAAATGTAACGTTTTTAATATTTCATTATTAAAGTTAGTACTTAACAAGATTTTTATGTTAAGCTTTGTATTCCGCAGTGAAATAAATGTTTGCAAAATAAGCAACGTACTTAGTAAATGATTAGTTATACATTATTTAACTTTAGAAAGTACTGCAACTTTTCACATTGTACACAATATGTAGGACTAGTGATATATACAAATAGCACTATAATATTTCCCAGAGTTGAATTACTTGTAACCATTGAAACATATAATCATAGTTGAAAATTAACATGCATATTGGCTAATAATTCCGTATTTAATGTTTGCAACAGAAGTATGATTAAATATAAGTGTCTTAACTCGTTGCCATCTAAAAATGTCGATTACAAAAAACGCCATAATTTAATTTTACAAAAGAAATTCCCGTTAATCTTTTCACGAATTCAGATACTTTAAAAAAAACGTGAACGAATGGCAACCTCTTTTACAATAATTATAGCACAACATTTAGTTTAACGTATGCCACTTGGTGTTTTCAATGGCCCTTCTTTTGGTCGTTGAATAACAATTTTCTGCTTTTACCCATCTTTCCCTAAATTAAAAGTTATGAGTGTGAGGACAGTAGAAAGTTTTTTCCTGGAACATATACTTATTTATTTGTTTAACAGTAATTGGTATATAATACATCCAATCAGGGAGGATTTAAGTAGTACTCATCGAATGCAATTCTTCCATAAAATTAATTACCTGTATTTTGAGGCAGAAATCAATAATGGACGCAATATATCTACATGCATGAGGATTTTGATTCCAGTATTCATCAAGAGCGAAATACTGGAGGGCATAATGTAAACACATCTCACGTTACTAACTTGCACTAAAACTGACTAGAATTGACTAGACACGTTAATAACTAGGTGCACAGCAGTCCAAAGTACATAGGTTAACCCTAACTTAATCCTGAAGTATAACGAAGTTACGTATACTGTACGTAATGGAAGATAGTGTAGAGCTTTACGAAGGTAATTATTTTATGGGTTCAATTAAAGGTCAATTTAAAGGGTTTAAATCGTTATCGCGCGGCAGAGTGCATAGCGATGGCTCGGCCGATAAGCCCAGGGCGGCGAAGCGCGAGGCGGGCCGAGGCCGCAGTTTGTGTCGGCAGGCCCGTGTGGCAGGACGCGTCGCGGCCCGAGGCGCCCGTCGCCCGCCATCCGCTCCCGCGACCTCTTCACGCGTGCCACCAACCGCAGGTAAACATCCTGTACCTTTAAGCATAATGTATTACCCCTAACCTTATACAACGTTCGAACAACACGCTAACCCCTTAATTACTTAATAATTCAGACTGTCTCTCGTTTACTCAGCTGAAAAATGGACATTCTCAAGTGTTCTCTAATATTGATATTTTTGTAACGGGTGAGCGATGTTTTCGTCTTTAATGATATAATTATGTGACAAAATGCCAAAATTACAGGCTATTGTTACGTTTTTCCGTTTGCGTAACAAAATGAGAATTTTATTTTTAATAACGAATTATTAAATTTTCTATAGTTAATATCGATTTTGACCATATAAATTTCTAAGAATACAAACGCTTAAGCGGACCAATGAAGCAAAATATACGAACAAATCATAACATGGGGAAAAAAAATACGTTAAACAAAAAAGGAAATAATAAAGAAAAAAGAAAACAAAGGCATCTGTTATTTCAGAAACAGTAAGGCGTTCTAGCTTATCGATGTCGACCTTCAGATGAGCTCGAATTTCACACACTTATCAAGATTAAGTACATGTTACAGCATGATTACAGACATAATCTAAGACGTACAAGAAAACTAATGAGTAATCTTGGAAGACATAAATTAAAAGGGATCGCCTAACGAAGATGTTAATAAATAAAGAGTATTACTTACTGAAAAAAAAGGTATTAATATTTTTGGAAACAACATGGAACACACAAGTACCTTCATCGTAATTTATGCAAACGTGATAATTATATACACTTTTATAATAACTGAAGGATGAAATTTACTGATGTAAAAAATGTTATGTACTTGTCAAGAATCTATAATATGTCGCTGTTGATTTTTCCATAATTTAACAGGCATGAGTATAGTAATCAAGCTAATTGCAGATCCTGACTAAAAGAAATTTTTAAATAAGAAATGATAAGAAAAATCACAATGAAATAATTATTTAGTATTAATATTTAATGGACTTCCCCTATTACGCCATATCGTGGATTTGAACTTTGCAAAACATGAAGAGAATATTTTATGTGATCGATCCATACATATTTCGTATATGAATTTCAAAAGCTAACCGGTATTATTTCAATTTATAAAATCTATACACAACGTGACGTTTCGCAACACATATCAAATATACAAATCTATCAACCCTTCTCCAATTTGCCTAGACATTAAGAGTCTAAATCTCTATGTAATCTCTAATAATTTGAATATCCTTCCACGCTACACGGGTTTTTCCATACCTAGTAGTTTTTTTTTATTTATCAAACAAAAAGTTTGTCTTTATTCTCAAGTTATTAGCGTTTAATTCATATTTATAGTAATGTTTAGAATTTATTATAACATTTGTATTATAAATAACTCTTTAAAAAAGACTTTAAAATTCGTTATTTAACAATGTGCCTCCATTTTATACACTATAGGAAATTAATTATCATTTAAATTACAAAACTCACGCTGGAGGTTAAGCAAAGAGTTCAAGTAAAACTCCTTTTTTGAATCATATTAATAGATAAAAGACTTTTACTAAACAAGTTTAAAAGAAATTGGGTCAAACATTACTCCCATAAATTTGGTAATCTTATTTGTGTTGTCAAATGCTTTAGGAACTAAGCCTTTTGATATGTGAAATGTAAACAACGGTTGCTTGAACACCGCTAAACCATAAGAGACCTGTTATCGTTTTACCATTTTCATCCTGTCGGCTTAACCAGAATAACTTATTTATATATTAAAAAAAAGAAGTAATAATATCATTGATGTGCTATAAACGATTATTTTAAATCAATTTATTTTAATTTGGATTTATTTTTAAATGTACTGGCCGTCTCCTGATCATTTCTCTCAGTGTGTATTTAAGATTAAGATTAATTACCCTCTAATACGTGTATCAATTTTCGAGTTGATCGACAGAGAGAATAAAAAGTTTTAATGGAATTTGAGTCCTCACTCTACTCTCTCAAAGAACACGCCCTCCAATTATATCTTTAGGACCAGCGGTTTAGACTATGCGTTCATATATATGTCAGTCAGTCAGTGAATCGGTCAAGACTTTATGATATAAACGAACTTAAGGTATGTTCATCGCTCATTAAAGATTTTAACTACGCCCGTTCTTCTAGCTAGCCAAAGCGAAAGTAATCGCATATTTTGCTAGCATTATCACAAAATTTTCTACCATGCAGTAACAACATTATCAAACATAATAACTACAAAATTAAACAATGTATTGTACAAAAGCTAAAGACAATAGTCGGGACCAAAATGTCTAAAACTCGTGACTAGGATATGATTTATATCCTACATTATTTTTAAAATTGAATGTATAATTTTTTGCTTGTGAATGAGATACATATACGAACCAATTAGAGAACTTTCAAGATGAAAAACTTCTCGTTTTCCTACACAATATAACAATTACATTTCAAGCAAAATAATATTATAAAATAAAATAAACTATTTACTTTAGAAAACGTATGAAACTTTTTCATGGTTTCTGTAGATAATTTTTAAGTGTTCTAAGTAGAAATAAATTTATTTCCTTATTTAAAAAATAGCTTATTTAAATTTTTTATATCATCTAGTCGTATCAATACCTCTTGCATACTCTCCCAATCTATGTTTTTTATTTAAAAACTTCGATCTTATATGTAATTACAGCTTCAAGAAAAAGTGTAAATGTATATTTTTTGAAATTATAACAGGTTTTTTATCGGTTATGGACTAACATTTCGCTTTGATTTCATCTGATGTTAAGTGATAATGAAGCCGTAGATGGTTAAGCGTGCTTGCCCAGAATACTTCTGGCTCTCGCATGTATGACTGCCAGAACACAGAAAAGTTATTATGGCGGCAGATTGTCATTAACCATCCATCTAAACTCCACTACTGTGGCCCGGGAATCGAACCTGGGACCTCCGCGTTACAATGTAATTAGGTAAACCAAAGCCATGGAGGCAGTCAAAATTCTATATTCATTCTTTCATTAGGTCTATCAATGTTTATTTTCATTATCACTATTTCAAGCACAAAAAAATACTGTCTCCATAAACTTATCTAATAACTGCATATAAATAAAAACTATACATAAAATACAAAAGATTTTTGATTTGGCTTTTTTGGTTTGATGAGAATGGATGACAAAACGGGGTTTTTAATTCGAGGCTTAAACTTTTCTCTTTTTATTTTATTTAAGTCCACGCATAAAAGTGTATAAAGATCCAATTTTCATGATTATTTTCTTGTTGAAAAATGTAAGGTACACATATTTTTCATATTAAGTTAATCTTGTATTCTTTAAAATTAAATTCAACTCTTCGGGTAGAAGAAGAGTAAAGATTTCTTTTGCACCGTTTAATTTCTATGGAAACTTTGTTTCAGCCCCTATGTCTCATTTTATAAAAGTTTAAGTTTATTTTAATAAGATTAATTTTAAAACAAAGTAAGTACAAGGCAGATTTAAATTAAATCCCAAACCTGTGCCATTTCATAAGATGAGAAACAGTAATAAAAGGTTGAATAATTTAAAAACAAGCTGCTATTTAGCCAACTGAAATAATAAACTTAAAAATTATATTCTCGTTATGAAATACACTTAAATATTAATAACTTGGACTATTATGTAAATATTCTGCTTTTATACGCCTTACTCAATAAATTAGTTGGCCTTTTTGTGTAAAGGTAAAAGTCAAATAGGTGAACGCTTATTTAAATATTAACATGTTTACGAGAATTGTTGCGAAACGTAAGATACTTTTTATTCGAAATGCTAATACTGAGTTACTTCTTCCCGGACAGAAAAAATTAAGTTTTATAACTTACATCGGTATATTATAACGTTATGACATTTATTTTTACGAATCGTTGTAAAATCATGTTAATGTAATGTTGCGAAAGTTACATTGTTTAATGAAAAAAATCTAAATTGAAGTCCTATAATAAAGGTAATCAACGATTGTACTAAAATGTTTTAATTTATTAGATATGACACAAAAAAATTTATAAATCTAGAGCAGCTAGTGTTAATCAATTTCAAAATCAAATATAAACTCTATTACCACAACTACAAACAAAATGGTTCATAGTTAATAATTTTAAATGGGAAACCTCTATTGCTTATTGGGCTCCTGTCAGTAGTGAATACATTAAATTAATATCAGCCACAGAGCTTTGCATTAATAACGAATTTGTAGCGTTTTCCTGAGATTTAAATGATTGTAGTAAAAACATTGTGTTGACAGCATAGTCCGTCATTTTTTAAATGTGAAATTTCATATTACCGTTCTGCAATAACATTTCATATTTTATCTAACAAAAGCAACAATGAATTTATAATTTCTTTTGTTAATTTCCAGTTCGACATTTTTATTTAAAAGAGTTGTTTAAAAATGGTAAATGTGAAACTTAGACATTTATACTTCTTGGGAAAACATCAATTATCATATTGTCCATAAAGTACTAATGGATGTTTGAAGTAATTGCTTAAGTAATCTCTTTGTTCATCCCTCTGCAACGAAATACGTATTATAATACTATTTTTTTTTTCAAACAAATTAAAACGGAGCAAGCTTAAAAGATGAATAATATGGAACTCGTACTGCGGAGATTGTAATACATTTCTAAAGAAATGTTGCATCATAAAATATATCTTTCTTTACTCTTGAGAATAGTCATTATTTACTGAGTGTAATATCTCACGATGTTTGCATATGTTCAATATATTGTGGTAAATAGAAAACCACTTAGTTTCAATCTCGGAATGGTTTGTTGTGAAATAAAATAATGCAGTCTGAAAATAAAATAGACACGTTTCTCTTTAAAACCGGAAACGTAAACACGGGCGATATGTCAGAGATTGAACTGAACTAAACAGTCCAATTTTCAAACACTGAAAAAAAAAACATTTAATTAAAAAGTTTGTTAATTCAATTTTCAGATACATTGTATAAATAGAATAAGCGCGGCTGCATTTTCCGTTATGAAATTTTTCCTCTGTACGTACTAGTTTAAATGCATTAAAAACTTATATTCGTTGATTATTATTAATTGGTGTACACAACTGGCCACAAATATCGATATGAACGAATTGAAACATTCTTCACATAAGGAAATATCTTTTAAAACTAATAAAACATCGAGTCGTCATTTAAACAAATGAAAAAAAAATTTAAATGAGTTGTAGCCATTTGAGTGCTACGACGCTAGACACAAACAAACATAACACCAGTGTATTTGTGAAGAGAGTTAAAAGTTTAAAAAAAATGCTACTTTACGATTGTATTTTACTATAATATTATCTAACGGTGTTAAAATATAAAAATAATCATAACTTTCCTATTTTTTAGGAGTAACAACGTTTTAACGATAATCTACATATATGATGTAGATATCAAATATTATTTGATAAGATGGGAGAATGGACACATGCTGTGTTACAAACACGCTGAACTCATTGCTTATCCTCCGGGACCCAAAAACCCTACATTTGCTTAGGTACAATACATCGTCCAAACAACATATTTGAACTCTACAAATATTTTGATAATTGAATAATGTAAATATTTCATTTCTGATAATCATTTATCTTTTTGTCTTTCAATTCAGTAAAAATTTTGTATTTAAATCTGAATGAATAAATTCTATAATACATCTTAAAATTATCTATTATTATTTTATGAATGTATAATTTTCAATGGAATTTTCAACAAGCCTCCTGAAATAGTCTTGATATTCGGGTTACAGCGTCATATATCTGGTGTCACTCAGATCCGGTAAAATGAATTGAAGGATTCTTATATAAATCGATATACTTTTAAATTTATTGTAGCTGTTGTAATAAGAACTCTTAACTTGATACTTGTAACTTGTGACCAATAACTAACCTAAAAATCGTATTTGTTCACAATGTGTGTTGTGTATACACAACTGATACTTTTTGAAACAACTATTTCCTTTTACCTAATCGATGAAAACTATTCATACACTATTATAAATTATTGTAAAAAAAGCATTGATTATTTTATATACAAAATATTGTACTTACAAATAAACCTAACATTTTTATAACAATAATTGAAAATTGCACTATGCTGTGTTAAAATATTTGAATATTCCAGGTACATTCATTCTTTTGCAATTGTTTCATGTAAATAATTTTAATACATTATTACTAAAATCAGGCCTAGATTGTTAAATACAAAATTATAGACCGATATCAATTCTTTCTGTTTGGGTTAGTGTTTGAAAGCTTAATTTTACTCTGTACCTCCAACCATTTAAAATAATATATTAGTGGTGCACAACATGGTTTTCTAAAAATTCGCTCAAAACTTACAAATTTTATAACACTTATTGAGGACTTAGCATATTGAGTTGATAAAAGTAATCAAATTAATGTGATTTACACCAATTTTAGTACGTACTTAACATCAGGTCAACAATGACCTCCGACCGCCGTGATCCGGCTAGCGGGCGGTGAGTTAGGCAGCTCGACGCCTGCACTCTGGTCTTAGCGGACTATGCTAGAGTGTTCCCTTGCACCGGACGGTGTTTCGTTCAGGAGGTCTCGAGACGAGGGCCGCTAGCAGGGCGGCACGATCCACCACCGGGGCGCGGGCCATGCTGCAGCAGATACCGCTCCCGGCTAAAGCGGCGTCGAAGGAACACAGGGGGGTTTTAGTGGGCTGGCGCCCGAAACACCGGCTGCGCACACTGCTTGTGCGTAGCTGACGGTCCTGACCATGGGTGACTAGCACCCTAAAGGATTTCCTCCCGCCCCAAAAAAAAAGTACTTAACAGAGTCCCATAAAAGTACCTCCAGATAATATTGTTTACGAACAGGCTCTCGGACAATCTTTTAGAAGGGCTTAATTCTTATCTATGTCCTAAAGAATTTTATACTACATTTTCGCTATAGATACCAGTCACATCTTGTATCATTTGGTTTACCATAAGGCTCTCCTTTAGGAGTAATTTTTAATATTTTTATAAATGATCTTTTTTATAATTCGTTATATTCTACTTCTTTAATGATTGCTGCCAACCTTAAAATTTTAAAGATAATCTATAACCATGAAGATGAAGTACTTTTACATAAGAAGATAACCGTCCTATTAATTGGTGTGAAGTAAATGAGACGAGTATCATTGTTCAAAATGTAGACATAACATTCACTAAAAATGTTAAACGAACTTTTACTCAATATTAATCCGTATAGGGATTTCAGAAGCCAGCGCACGCTTGTCCATTCGTTTGAAGTAGGGCGGTCGAACCCGTAATATCACCTGAGGATGCCACGTGTAATACTTTGTACACTCGTGTATTGTTGATACGTGTATTTGCGTAAAAATAAGATCTTAAATTATACTAATAATGATGTAGTCAACCTGTGTTAAAATAATAATTCGTATTGCAGTTGGTACAATCTAAAATGTGTAATAAACGACGAATATGAAATGGTGTTTTACTTTAGATAAAACGGATATATTGGGTGAATTTATTTAGATTTATTTTTGATCTCTTTAAAGAAAGCTTTAATTAATTTAATTCATTTTATTTCAATAAGCTTGCATTTTTTTTGTCGTTACGTAGTGTTATCAATCATAACTGTCATATTGTATTTAGATCTTGTCAATTGTAAATAAAAAGTTAATTTTTCAGTAAAAAAAAATCTTTAGATCGATAGAGAATAGATATAAGAATCTTAATTTAATTCAATCTGCAATAATTTATACTATCAAATTTTATATAAGCTGCGGTCCTAATTAATATTTCATACATGTTGGACAGAAATTCTCAAAGTGGAAAAGCTGTCATTAGGACATGTCATTTCATTACAATTTCTAATGTCACCTAGAATATTTCCTCTGTGTAATTTAAAAATATACTGAGCGAGTGAAATCTTAACTTAGGGACTGAACGTCACACAGAGAAAACTCTCACTTACTGGGACCAAGTACAATTTTATAGTCTCAGATACCGATGCAAAACAGAAGAAATAAAAAAACTTGTTCTAACGATTCAAATATTTGGCATATTAACAATTTTCCTTCAAATATGTGTTCTATTTTTTAATCACTAATTATAATGGGATTAATGGAAAAAAGAATTTGTCAACAATTGTGTATATAAGTTAATTTTATTATCCAAGATACATTTAAAATTCATATGATATTGCCAAACGAAACTCGTTTAAATATTTATATAATTTAACTTAATTTACACCAAAAACATTAAAATATCTTACTCCGTATGCATCTATAGAAATTTTTGTATTATTTTAGTTTTTACTCATTCATTTCTGGTTATATTTTAGTGGCAAAAAAATCATATTGTTTACACCCACAACACTCGTCTATATGTCACTTCGTGACTCTGACATTTATTTTCTTTGGAGTGAAACACGTCGGGTGTAACATTATTTCGTATTGAATATTTGTACAAGCGAATATACATATATATATAAATATATATATATGTAAATACATCAGCTAACTGGAAGTCATGCGATTACACAGCTACGATATACAAAAGCGATTTGCGTTAAATATGTATTTATTGAGAGGTCGCGTAGGTTGAAAATTTTACTTGAAAAAAACACTGAAAAACCGATTCAACCGTATCTATTCCTTTAAAAATATACCATCGTACTATAATAAAACTATGCTATATAATATCATAAAACTTTACCATTTTAATATTAGCAAAACGACAAATGAATTTGACTGCGAGAATTAAACAATGTTAATGTTATTAAAAATGGCTTATGTGAACAGTGAACTCGTTTGTCATTGTGGATTTATATAGTAAAGCTATTTTTTAAAAGAATTCTATTGAGTATTTTTTTTCACTTTTCTATATTAAAGAACCACTTACAGAAACATTGTAGTGTATACGACTGTAACAAGTTAGTCGCAAAAGTATTTAAATATCAGGGACTGTCTTTATAGGCCTCGCGCACACATTGTTGGTAGTTGGCTTTTACAATTCCTTTTGTGACCGGCTCACAAGCTGTCGCTAATGAATGGGACTGCTCAGCCGTGACCGGTGACTGAAAGAATGGACTCGTTAACATCGGTCTGCTCATAAATCAACGTGACCTTTATATTAGTCTTGCGTACGAATGAGCAACACTTTCAGTAATATTCAAATATAACAGAACGCGCGACTGCGATTGGAAGAGAACTGAAAATACATTTAGCTTTTCTATAATATAAGTTATTTATATAAACATGAATAATAGTATTTTTAATTATTTTTTGTCGGCAATGGCCTACTACTAACTTAACGTGATGTTAATTGACAATGGAGCTATGGATGGTGAATACGTGCTCGCCCAATATAATCTTACTCTCGTGTGTATAATAGCAGAAAACTAATAATGCTGTTATGATGGCATATTAACATTGAAATTCGAAAAACTCTAATACCATCAAATCACCACTGTTTATGAGGCCCCAGAAAAAGTCTTCCGTGTTACGAAGCAAGCGGTTAACTGAAATTAACTTCATCTGGGGTAGTTAAGTAATCTGATGTTCTGGTAAATGATCTGCAATAAAAATATATTCACGAATAATAAAAAACATCTACGCAATATAGCTTGCATAATTATCGTTGTACACAAACTGCTGTAAAGAAATTTCCTTATTTTCTGTTTTGTATTAATGATAGAACTATTAATAATTCGTTAGAACAAGATTAAATTAGAAAAGAGATATTTCTGTTAATTTTAAATTCGGAAGTGAGATCTTAGAAGAAGGATTCAATATAGAAATAAATTATGTAAAATATAATTTGCCCGTCTTGCAAAAGAAGTTATATTCTTATAATTAAAGGCTTAAAGTGTATTTTCACAATATTTCATTAAGAAGGGAAATGGAGGTTTGTGCTCTATATAAATGTATTATTGCCAGAAGGCCTAAAACTAGCTGCGAACTAAATCTAAATCAAAACTTTATTGTTTTTTTTTCCTACCGAATGAAAAAGTATTACTGATTTTAATAATTCCGCGTCAACGCTCAATTAAATTTTTACTGCCCACGTTTTTGCTGCAACTAAATAAAATAATCTATTATTTAGATATACCTAGTGGTAATAAAACAACAAAATGCGGTATGAAACTGCACAAACATCACGAACTATATATCTAGAGTCACCAACTGCAACATAATATATTGCACTGAAAATATTTTGAACTCACTTTGAAATTGTATCTCTTGTTTTATTTTTTGTTTAATGATGGTACAATTTTCGATTCGAATTGACCCTTGACAAAAGATAATCGTTAGCAAAGCAACAGAAAACTACCACATTTTATTTCGTGCTAATGATAAAGAAAAATTCCATGTGTTTAGTTAAAAATATTAAAAAAGCTATGCTCATTTTCGGATATATACCTACTCATATACTTCTATCAAAACTACATATGTGAGTACTGTGTACATATATGTTCAAAAGTATGTTGAAGTTTTAGGTAAAACCTGATGTAGTATTACGAAATTCTTTAAATTAATCCTTTATTTAAATGGATGTGCTTAAATGGTTTTCTATTTCTTCTGTTATTTAAGGTCTGTACTTATACCCATAAAACATTTTTATTTTACCATTTGAATTTGTCTCGTTAATAAACTCTTAAATACAAATATTACTACAGTATTTATATTTTTGTAGCCCTTGAATGTTAATTCTTTATTTACTATAATAAAGTAACGTTAGTGATTGTACCGCAATACTTAGTGTAGTATTCCAATATAATTATATTGTTTTTGTATGAAATAAATACAAATAAATAACAAACATATAGCATTAGTATTAAGCGCCAATTCATGCAGAGTAACTTGATCACGTAAGCTGTGATTAGTTTCATGTCCAAATGATTCAGTCAGGATTAAATTTCGATTTCATGAACGATTTCTATTTACTGAGTAATCTTTTATCAGCCATGAAAGTACATATAATAGCACTGTTATCGTAAAAAATTATGAATACAAAAAAAATATTAAGAAATTAAATGAGTTTTGAATAGCATCCATTCTGTTATTTCTGTTGTTTTATTTTATTAATAACCCCTAATACCTAACCTTTTATGTATTAGACGATGTTCGTAAAGTGAAATAATAGGATTTCGTATTACACATTGTACACGTCTATACTGGTCTATACTAGACGTGTACAAGAATTTTTTGTGCCGCGATCAAATTTTTAATACTAGTATTTAACTTAACACGGCCTATCTGGCGTGGATTACCGTTGGTTATCGGGCCTTCTATGTATCTGGCGACGTGCAACATCGGTGGTCTACAAATTTTTATATTAAAAAAAAAACATTAAATTACATACCTGGAAAGGATAACGGCCGTGATAACGACAAAAATACTGAAATAAACAAGTGCCTCCAGATGACCGGCCAATATACTATTTCTTTCTCGCCGTTCATATAAACACCGAAAAAAAGCGCCAGGTAGAACGTATTTATTATCAATCGATCGGCACAGTGGTTTACTTCAAGAAACATGAATGTCTCTGGTTTGATTCAGGTGCCCATTCATGTAGCCCTTGTAGCGACTTTGATGATGGTATGATAATTTTGAATTTAACTAGGTAAATGCTATCATTCATTTAATATCCAAAATATTTTAGGCGAGCGCACCTTACCATCTACGACCTTATTTTCGCGTAACATCATGTCATGTTTAGTTTAAGTGTTAGTTAAAAATATATTTTATGTTTCAAGGCAACGGTATGAATATTTTAGCTAATAGCATATTATTACAGCAAGTTTATTACTAACCACCAAATGACGTCAACTTTCGTCTCATCGCTTAGTTGTAAAACAATAAACACTTTTGGATAACCGCATAACTATATTTAGTAGCACGGTGGATATGTTCAGTACTAATACATCGAGTGATAATTATAATTGATTGATCAGGTTGGCGACACATGTTTCTGCTTTCCATTTAAATAAATCAATAACAAACACATTAGTGCGATTCTCGTATAGGATATAAAATAACACCATTCCAAGTATGAAGTGTGTAGAAATTCACAATTTATAAAAGCGTATTAACATAATTGCACAAAATTTTTGTATCTGTTTTAATAAAAATATCGCATAAATTTTATATTAACAGTATAAAATAGAAAAAAAAACATTTAAGAAAACATTGTACCTTTTGTAAAGCAAATGATTATCAATGATATTAAATATTCAATATATTTATAACGCGAAACGTTCGATTAAAAACATCAACATCTGAATAAACCTTTGACGTGGCGTAACACAAAATATAAGAAGAAAGTTGATATGTAAAACAGACTGCACACTGTCTAAATAATTAAAGTGATCGTTTAAAGGCGTCTTAAATTAGGCATTAATTTGTTGTTAAAATAAGATCCATCCATACATAATATTTATCTAACTCTGAAAGCAGTGTCGACTTTTATTTCCCGCCCCGGTTATTTATCCCAAAGTGCACGCCACAGTTTGTGGTACTAATACCCCACTTTATGCGCAGCGATTTAAATCTAAGCCTTCCCTATTAGACTAAACAAACGGCGCAAATGATTTTTGCTTGTGTCACATTCATCAAATCAAAGACAGACGGGTTATTAAATTAAAATAGGATATATCAAAGTACTTACCACAAAGTTCATAAAAATGTTTGCAAGTGTAAACAAAAAAGAAACAGATATTTTTAGTAAAATATCTGTTTTTTTAAGTACTTGAAAATCATCTGCAAACTACTAAGAATTACATAGATAAAAGACAATAAAAGAATTGTGCTGTAGTTAAAAATCTCTGCAAATCTTTTAACAAAATAACAGAAAATAAGCTGTCTAATCGAAGAATTGTGCGCGTGTGAAGGTCAATTTTTAGGGTATTTTGGTAAATTATAGAGCAAGAAAGTTATTTTATTAGGCCAGACTAAAAGTTCCATCATATTATTTTGACTTCAAATTATGCCGAACACGCCATGTTTTAACCTTGTAACATGATTTTATCTATACAGTTAGTATTCACATTTCCTTAAATAAAGTAAAAAATGTTTTGGTATATATTATGTTTTAAGCGCAATTTTTAACCACGCACCACCACCCTATAAAATCAGTTGTCGCCAGCGATATTTACGTATCAGTATGACTTAGGGACCTTCAAGAAACGAGCCTACTCCTTCCTTGATGGCCGAATGGAATCTCCGAGAGTTGTAATTGTGATCACTTTACATCAGTTGAAGCGCTAGCTTGTTTGCTTACTCTTTCTATAAAAAAAAAGCGCATACCCAATATAACCTTTTTGGTGTATTAATTAATGAGCGTGAGAAACTTCAATGGATTTCCATTTCACGGATTTCTCTCCCGCGTTACGTGTTGTAACATTTATAATTGCACTTTTATCCCTACTTGGATAACTGATTAAAATAAGCCCAGAGATGGTAATAACACAGTGTATGTCTTAATGACGATGGATATTTATATCACATAAAATTTTAGAGACAAAAAAATATAAATACAGCTTTTGTTATTTTTATTACCGTCATTTTACGTATGCACATTAAAATCGTAACCAGAAGCGGTACAAATAATACAACAGTTTGTATATTTAACGTTTAATAACATTTATTGTAGCAGTTAAATAGTCGCCTCACAGGTACTAGTTTCTCAAATGGTTTGTTTTTATTCTTCAGATTAAAGAGTTGTTTGTGCTGTTGTACAAATCATCGAGATACAACTTATAAGTCTTAAAACTTTTCAACTTTTTTAAACTATATTTTTATTCTGTGGAAAGTGATAGAAAAAGTACCTCAATGCTCCAATTTTTATTTATTATTTTACTTCAAATTATTTTATAACTGAAAGTTTAATAGATATTAATTATGTGCATAGATAGTACAAGCTATCTAAAGAATTAAAGCCGCCTGAAAACTTACTGCCATAACACTAATTATAACATACGTGAATAATACGTACATGTGGGTAATAGGAGGTGAAATACCACGAGGCCGCGCCGAAAGTAATAGGTTAAAGAAACTACCCTTGCGTGTTGCAAACATGCATTTTCCTCGCATCAGTTTTTGCTTTACAACACAGGTCTTAGTAGCGAAAGGTCACGTTACGTAAATAAATCTACGCTTCCTGCCGCAGCGCCGCGGGGAAGGCACGACCTAATTGATCTAATGAAAGATTATGCAAATTGATACCTTATATATTTTCTTTTAACTTCAATTATGTGATTTTAAATTTAGTTTACTGTGTACTTTACTATTTCTTATAAATACTAGAAAAATGTTCAAGATAATTTTTCTGTAGTAAGGTCGTGATAGTTTTTAATTTTTTTTTTAACTAAAAGTTATTACAAAATTCATCTAACCAATATGGCAAGCGTGAAGTTAATGGCAACGGTGGTTATCAAGGTTAATGGAATCAGGGATAGTTTGGGGAAATTGCAACACTCACTGGAGTATGCACATTATGATAAGCGTGTGGGTTCAAAGTTAATCCGAAAATTTGCAGGAAGATATTTTAATACATTTAATAAACTCTTTTCAAATTTATTGAGGGCCAATTAACAATTGCTTTATAATTTGAAATACGGAATATGGAACTGTATAATAACAATATGAATATATTTTTTCTATGCCTTACAAAAAAATTTAAATTCATAATTTCTTTCGCCAAGAACACCGTATCTAGAATCCTTCCTGGTACACATGTTAAATGCTATCGCTGTGTATTGCTATGTATGAGCTCAAATTTTCCAAGTAATTATTTTAGAAGCAACACCAACGATCCCTATATTAGTTATTCCATAATATGCGTGTTATAATTATGAATGCCCCAGAGGTATGTTCCTGTTTATATTTTATACTTCATTATCACAACTGTAATAATAATAATAAATAATATTTTAAAATAATATTATTCATCTAGTAATAGATGTTAACTTTATAGTTTATCGTATTTTGCAATAAAAAATATTGTATCGTATTAACAGTTGAAGTTATTTTTGTCGCAAAGCACTTTACTACGACTTTGTTAACTTTTGTTTGAAGAATTATACAAACAAAAGTTTTTCAAAGCCTTCAGGAATTGAAAACCTACAGTACCTTTTACTAATAAAACTTCGATTACATTTTGTTATAAAGAAAAAAAAATAAGAGATACATCACAATTTTCCATAAAATTTGGTATTTGTCCTATTAAAATGAATATTATATGTACATTAAAAAAAAACATGCTTTCTCCTTTTTAACTAATACTACTAGGCTACATGAATTTATAAAAATATTTGTTTTCTGTGTGCGGTAATAAGGTGACGACGACATAAAGCAATTTCGCGTGTCAGACAGTCGTTTAATAGCCAATATAGTACGCTCGTAGTAACTGCACAATATACTATGAAGAAAATGTCCATATAAATAGCTATAAATACTATCAGTATGATTTATGACGTCATAGGCGGGGCGCATTAGGTGGAACAATGCGCAAATTACCAATCTGTTAAGGCATCGTAATACTGATGGGATTGTAACCAAAAAATCATTAATCTTGTACAGCATGGACTTAAATCGCTTTTTTCGTTATGAAGCTATTTTTGTTAGGATATTTTTAGGTCTTTTGTGATTGTTTATTCATTAAAGAGTTATTTTATAATTCTATAGTTACTTTCCTGCGTAAATGGGTAATAGATACGTTAAGTTAAAATAGACATAAGTCCTACCTTTCCCCGGGGGCTGTATTCCTTTGTCAGGCGTCGGTGCCCGGGAAGACCTTTAAATGCGTCCGCTCTAAGAGAACGTATATTTTCAGTAACATTTATACTTGTCCATTGTTAGCCTATAATTAGGCATTAAAGGCTAACAATGGACAAGTGGACAAGACTTCTACATCTTAAAAGATTTTGCCATTGTTATATAACCAAAAACTTAATATTTTTTTATTAAACAAATAAAAGTTGCTGTAAGTTATTTCAAAAATTACTACAAAATATAATGAATAATAATTGTATTAAGCACTGGTAAAAAAAAATAAAAAATGAAAAAAAAAAACGAAAATTTGTCTTTTACCTCTTAATATGTCTCTAATTTTAACATAAGTATGTAATACACACAGTTACAATGTAAAAAGAACAAAAAATAAATATAGATTTCTTAGGGAAATAGGAATTTTCAAAAAAAAAATACATAAACTACGTAGAAAGGTAGTAATCATTAATTTATTCAGAGATTGATTGTTTCTGGGCTGCCTTGGATAAGCTTTTGCTATTTCGACCCTAGCACTGACACCTAGGCACAAAATCGTATACCTCAGTATTTTCCTTATCGTCTGTAACTAACGACTGAAATTGATCTTTATCTAAACATGGAATTACTTTTCGTACAGAAATCATTCGATTTGTATTAAAACTAAAGACTAAGTTAAAAATTGTAAACTCCAACTGTATTAAGAATATATTTAGAATATTAAAAGAAAATTTGTTTATACAATTTAGTATTTTTTACAAAAAAAACGAAAATGCGCTGAATTTAACTGTTTTGTAAATAAATATATTTGATATTTCATATCTTCTTAGCTAGCTGACTTTTTCTTATAAACAAATTGAACGAACAAGCATATTTTCAAACAATTTCTGGAAAACATAAATCGCTTCAGATACCACATTGATGATGATTTTAATTAGAAAACTAAGTCTGTTTATCGCAACCTGCGTATGAACTAGTCATCGGGTCCGTGATTCTTCAATCTTTTGACGCATACGGTTATTTTAAGACGCATTGGGTCAGTGCTACCGTTGCGTATTGGTCCATATGAAATTTTAGAAATATTTCCTTATTAAAATACTTGTTGTTACATTTAATCCAAGTCACTTATAATTAATTACTATAATAAATGTCCCAAACAGATATATTTTTTTACCACTTTTGGGCTAACATTTGCCCTTGATTTCACTTAATGTGAAGCAACAATGCAGTCGTTGAAGATGAAGTGTGCTTGCCCAGAATACATCTGGCTCTCACATGTTTGACTGCTGGAACACAGCATTGCTGCTATAGTGGCAGATTGATATAGGGGTGATAGCTAACCAGGCAGATTTGAAAAACCATCCAAAGTCCACTACTCCTGTAGCC
The DNA here is from genome assembly GCA_018245475.1 of Pharmacophagus antenor. Classification (NCBI taxonomy): domain Eukaryota; kingdom Metazoa; phylum Arthropoda; class Insecta; order Lepidoptera; family Papilionidae; genus Pharmacophagus; species Pharmacophagus antenor. The sequence continues at coordinate 27,180 of DWQX01000967.1, forward strand.
TGGGAATCGAGCCCGGGACCTCCGCGTTACAAGGCAAACGGGTAAACCACATGTACTATATAATTCACATTTATCGTTACTTAAGCTATGTCTAGAACTTTTGTATGACATAGTTATTATTCTCAATTTGCCCTTTGCCATTCTACAATATTCGTTATATGTCCGTATAAATATAATATATTTTATAGTAGCGTGATACACTCCTAATCACAGTTAATTAATCTGCCAAGACAGCTGACTGTCTGTTATTCTAACCGAGACACGTCAGGCATGCTCAGACGCAACGCACGCCCACACAAAGCTCGGAGTATGAACAAAGCCAGCTCCTCGGCTCAGTACACGCGAGAACTTGACGCGAGAAACAACTCTTATCTAAAGAGTTCAATATTATAGTTTGATCTAATCAAAAGGAACTTTTTCTATATATTCAGGTATACTTTTTTACACTTATTACATTTTTAACGTAATTTTAAAATAAAGTATCAACCTAAATTACAAACTCTTTAAAATTTAAAAAAAATTAACGGTGGATGGTTAATCCTCGTTTTAGCTATATTATTTTTTCTTATTTCATTTATCAATAGTTTGTGTGTTATGTTTTAATATACGTCAAAATAAATTCTTTTTAGATGCCTTAAAGCTATTGCTATTATATATATTGTACTATTTTTTTATTTAATGTAAAGTCCAAAAATATCTAAACTTTATATTGGGGAAAATGTATCTTATTAATATTTTTAAAACTTACTTTCCTATTATATGCACGATCTACCATATTCAAATACCACGTATAATATCCCGAACTGACTTAATTCTAAAAAAAAAATTTTGTAATAATTTTAATCATTCTATCTAATTAATCTTCTAGATCTAGAATAACGATCCTTGAGTACCTAAAACATAAGGGACGCTTTTTATATTAAGATTTATAGAAAATACAAGCACTGGTTTTTCGTTGAACTCACCCTGAAATTCTTCGGAAACGTAAATTTAAATACAGTCACAGCTTTCTGCTCCTGGCAACTCGCCAACCACGGCTTTCATTTCCATCAACTGTGACTTTTCGTTTTGCTTTTGAACAGAATAACTCCAACGAGAACTTTATTTGTTTTACTTTAGAATAGATTTATTGATTATTTTTTAAAGTTTTCATACACCTTAATTCATTCATTGATGTATGTTAAATAAAGCTATTAGTGAAAGTTATTGTATTGAAAAAACCTATAAATAAAGTTTTACATAAAGTATGATTATAACGTAACGTAACACTACATACATATTTTTATAGATTACAAAAATCCTAACAAGATGTCCGAACAAAAGAACCTAGAAGCCGGCCAACAACTTGTTAAGAAGACAATGGACGAGTTAATTCAACAAAAACAAACAACGGAGAAAGTAACCATTCAAGCGAGACAAGAATTCCGTGAGCATTACGAAGAAAGCTACGAAGAAGAGTTTGAAGAAGAGACTTTCATCGATCAATTTGGAAATGCAACCACCAATAGGGTAGAATCAAGTAGTGAGAGCAAGGAACATTCTAAAAGCGCTGATGTACAAGTAAAGGCTTCAGGACTTAATGCCGAACAAATCAAAGCCCTTACAGATTGCGCCAATGAAGCGGGTCAACTTGCGCTTACGTCGAAACCCGCCAATTGAACCAAGTAATTAAAATTGTTATACAGAATTTACGGTGAAATTTAAGATTAATTTCGTAAATAGTTAACGCTCCTGTTACAATTATAAAAGATAAAATCGCAGATAGTAATAATTCAGAAACAATTAACTGCTTGTGTTGTTCGAACTATACAAAGTATTTTATTTTTATTCACAAAATCTCCATTTCACTTTTTAATTTTATGACATATTTCTATATTAAGATTTCATTGTTAATTAATTATATAAATTTGTTTCAGGTGTGATTTCATAAGTGCAAGTGGAGGTATCAAAAAGTGATAAAGACTGTGTCCAGTGTTCCTTAATAAATGTTATTATAAATTTAATCCTGCCTTTGTAACAATTAATAAATGCATTCAAATAACTATGGCGTATTAAATTAGTGTAGCGAAAATAATCAGTGCTATTTATACAGGTGATTTAGGAAAACCATCAAAATGGAAGAGGAAGATGACGAAAGAAAAGTTCGTAGGAATAAACTCGCCGCTTTCAGTTCGTTAAACGCTCGTATGGTTCATTCTTCATTAGAGGAAGGTTTCTTACGGCAACAAGTATCATCTGAATCGGCTGAAGCTAACACGTCTAGTATTTCAACAACCCAATTCAGCGACAGAAGTTTTGTGTCTAAAACAAGTACATTCTCCCGAAGCGGTACATCAAGTTCTAGCCAGGAAGAATGTGAGCTAGCACAGACCACCGTTACGAGCGGCAAATACTTAGCTGCAACGCGCGTAGAAACGGCTCGTTCCATGGAAAGCCTTCGCCCGAGTAAAGATACGTCGCCGGCACGGCCAGCGAGCTCATGCACTACCGTTCGAGTGCACCGCAACTCATTTTTAACAGCGAGCGAAAGAGATGTGCGAGAGACGCGAGGCCTGCCTGCGCGACGTGCCCTATCAGGAGAAGATATGGGAAATTCGGCGGAAAAAAAGCGCGGATTATTCGCTAGTACTGAAAGAAGAGCCCTACAACAGCTCAGTCTTCCTCCACCGGAACGTCGTCTCACAATTCTTAGCCCCCATAGCCCCCTAGCTTCCATGGAGCTTCAATGGCCTATACCGTCGGGTATACGAGGTAGACGAAAGAAAGGCATGGTCCTGCCTAAACTAATACTACCTCGCAGCGACTCTGATGGATCTGAAGTGTTTTTTGAAAGGTGCCTATCTTTTGTATATTTTTTTTATATATTATCTTTATGTATAATGACAGAATTCTTAACATGAACCCTGATATTTAGTGGTCCTTATTATTATTTATACTTAAAAAAATACGTAAATAAATACATAGAACATCACATTATGATTAGGCTAAAGCGTAATCATGAATATATTTTAAAAACATCACATTCATAAATTCCAAGTAAAATATTAGAATTTCTAACACAAAGAGGTTCCAGACTCAATGTACGTCAATAATAAAATGCTAACAATATTCGTTTACCCTGTATAAGCAGAATGTTTTATTTGTTCAGAATTGTGCTCTTTGTTTTCTTGTAATCACAAAAAGTTTTCTATTGTAATTCCAAAATCAAATTCGAACGTAACGAAACGTATCGATTATTCATTTATACCAATTTCTTAGCTATATCTGTGGTTGCATTATAGAACCTTCCAAACAACAAAGAAATTTGAAACAAAGCAGTTAATCAAATTTATGATTAGGAAATATATTTTAGACTAGAACGCCGTTAGTTACGTAAATTAACAAAAGAAAATTTAATTATTCGTTTATACTATTGTACATCGAAAACACACGTGCAGAATGTTGGATAAAATCCAAATTTGTTTTGCTTTATCGGTCTCACACCGAGTAGAAGTACAAACATGCGAAGTGAATCATTACTGTTCTATTTATACTAATAAATACACAGACTGGGCAGGTAAATCTATAAATAATTTAGTGCTCCTAATTTTTGTATTTGAAATTAATATAATATGCAGATTTATCTAATTCATGCTATTAATATACAAATCTAGAAAATATTACGACGTATTTACTCCAAAATTGTATATACTTGAGATTTAAATTCTGAAAATCGAAGAACATTCATTACGCTTTTCAGATCTTATATTCCTTAGATTACAGTGATGTGTATGATGCGGAAGGTAATGATATTTATTATAAAGAGATAACAGAAGAGAAATACAATCTTGCTGATATTTCTTCGTCTATCAAGCTATGCCAGTGGTTTTTTGATAAAAAAAATTGCAATAAAGTACATGGAATCGTATATTCCAAGATGTACTTTTCAAAAAAGACTCAAAAATTATTTTATATTTTTAGAGAAATAAGAGGAAGAAGATAATTTTTTAATTAATAAAAGTTTTCTTCACTTTAGTGTTAATCTACTTGACTACGAACCATGACCTTGACATAACGAAAGGAATAGTGTTGAACATGAAATTATAGATATAAATGTTCTAGTAATAATCAACAATTATTGTATCTATAAAATTCACTGTACTATAATCGCATAACGCTTTGTATTAAAATTAGAGAAACTGAAAATTCCTACACATCTTTTTGTGTTAAAGTTTCACTTAAACAAAAGAAAATAGATCTTCAATATGAAAACTATTAGAATTAATTTTATTATCTATTACGCTTGACAGTCGTGCTGGGAAATAAAAAAAATATAACGCTCCCAATTCTTGAAATCATATTTTCCCATGGCTTTGCACAACTTCGACGATATATGACTAATGTCTCAGTTTAGGCAGAGTTTTGATCAAACAGATCTTACATCGGGTTATTTTTAAAAGACATTTTAGGTCAGAATGAGTGAATTTATGATAGATGTAGTCATTATTAAATCTTTTTTATCATTATTGGATTAATCGAAGAAATCGTGATTCTAGCTATTTTTTCTTTAAAAAATAGTTCTGAAATTAGAAAAAAAAACTTATTAATACTTTACGGCCAACATTTATTGTTTACATAAACATTTATCCATACACATGAAATTCAAAGACAACTAACTCACTGACTGATTGATCTACATATCATCGAACTGTCTAAACTGCTTATCCTAGAGATAAAATTTTGTAGTCCTTTGTGATATGTAGATATTCATTAAGAATGGATTATTTTTGAAATACCCATAGAGGTAATGGGGAGGAAAGGGGTGTTCAGATTTCAATCAAACCTTTTACTCTAAGAGGCGATGACCTCGAAAATTGGCACAGTACTGAAGGAGTATTAATCTTAACATTTAAATAATGAAAATTCCACGGCCAGAGAAATGTGTGGGAGACGGCTATTTTTTAATAATATAATTCATCTAATATTAAGGTTATAAGATTTTTTTCCTTTATAATAAAAAATTTTTAGCAATTTCATTATATACTATATATAATACAAATATATAAGTATTATATATAGTATATAATTTCATTACATACTATATATAATACATATATAATACAAATACACAAAATAGCTTCGCTGTAGGACCAAGTGAAGCTATGTTCTATGACAAATGTGCAAGTAAATTGTAATCAGATATGCCAAAATTCTTCTAAAACGATTAAAGTAACAATCACACTATTGTCGCCAAGTATATTATATATACACTGTTTGAATCCTTAAACATCTATCGGTGCGCAAGCTTTAACATGTTCAGATATCGACAGCGACCCCACTTGCAAATGCCACTGGCAATCACCTACAAATACAAGCGTTAGAATATCTTAAATAAAAATTGATATACAAATCGGATAGTGTTTTTTAGTTTCTTTTTAAAATAGTCCTACAATCAATAATAATCCAGGAAGTACACTCATTTCCAAATAATCACAATGCAGTAAATATGTCATATTTAAAATATTTTCTTCCGTTTTAGTTATGTTTTTCATTGACCGAAATTGGAATGTTATTTATAACACGATACTACTACACACATTAAAACTTACCTTCGCGACTAAACCTAAAGTTTTTAATTAAATGCTCAATCATTAATACTTTTAAAGAATTAGCAGTTATAATTGTATACATAAGTAAAACGCTGACCACATCTACGATACATTTTTGTTCGTTATCGTGTTCGGAGTCAGTAATGATCATATCTGAAATTTCAATTTTCGTCATCATTGAGACCTACACTGCCGGCCAAAAGATTGAGACCACCTTGAAAAAATTACAATATTGAATAAAACTCCAAAAGTTAGTGCTCTACAAATTATTTA
>DWQX01000968.1:0-33033 GCA_018245475.1 Pharmacophagus antenor
CGAAACGCTTCAAGCGCTAACGCCCCTCCTACGAGACTGGATGATGAGAAGGCACGGCTTTCTCTCCTTCCGGCTGGAGCAGCTCTTGACCGGGCACGGGTGCTTCGGCCACTATCTGCACCGGATCGGGAGGGAGGAGACCACCAGGTGTCACCAGTGTGGTGCGTCGTACGACACAGCATTACACGCCCTCGCGGTGTGTACTACCTGGTCGGAGCAGCGCCGTGCTGTTGAGACCTTGGTCGGACCGGACCTCACCCCCCGAACGCAGGTGCGCGGACAACCGGTGGGGGGACGCCGGCGTTGCCCGCATTGCACGCACCTGCACCGCCTGTGAACGCAGTTCCTGCGTCCACGGCTGCACCTCCCCCGACCATCTGCGGGAGGACACAAGCGGGCCCGCTCACGCGGGCATCCTCTGGCAGGGTCGTGGTCGTAACCGCGAGGCTGCCCATGACTCTGCCCGGCTCATCTGACGCCACCCTCATTCCGACGAATCGGACGACGAGGACTGGGTTTGGGACGGCGGAGGAGGGAGCGAAGAGGACTAGCGGTTTACCGCTGCGGGATTTTTAGTGGGTAGCCCCTGGGCCAATTCCCAGAAGTGCCCTTCTTAGGGCGCCGGTAGTCCCACACGCGCTTCCCCCTTCCACGAGGGGGTACGGCACAGGTGCATTTTCCTCGCGCAAACAAAAAAAAAAGGTCGTACAGAAGACCGAGGAGTAAAACCTGCGTTTATGCTTAGCGCTTGTGGACTATGAAAAAACCTTTGGTTTGATCGAAACCTAGGCAGTGCTATGGTCTCTCCAGCGGCGCCAATTTACCATCGGTACATAGAAGTGTTAAAGAGCTTAGACGAAAACGGCAGCATGTTCGTCTGTCTCCAGAATCAGAGCTTTGAGCCCCTTTCACTGCAGCGAGGTGTAAGATAGGGAGACGTCATATCTCCGAAACTGTTTTCCGCTGCTTTGGACGTGTTCAAGCTTCGGGACCGGTGGGAACATGGCATTAACATCAACGTCGAATACCTTTCGCACCTTCGATTCGCCGACGATAACAATAGTTATGGCGGAGACCCTGGAAAATCCCGGCACTATACTCGATGACCTTAGTGTCAATGGGGTCTCAAAATGTGCCAAGTGGGTCTCAAAATGAACATGGACAAGACGAAGATTTTTTTTTGAAGATGTACAATTTTGCATTGAGCACATTATTTGTATTTGCGGAGCAGTATTTGAAACTTGGGTTTAATTTGGTCAGCTCTGTACCTGCTATTTGATACAGGTATTTTGCTGACTTTTGATCATTGGCTCATATTACGTGCCGTTTATTGATTTAAGTCTTGACACAATCGTGTCAACGTGCTTGATAAATTTATTGATAGCAGTTTCGCTTTTAGCTGTGGTGATTAAATTATAAGGTTCTATTTTCTTTGCTTCGCTGTGAAATATATATTCGGATCTAGTATTATAGAATATTGGGCATTCTTTTTATATATGTGAAATATCTTGGATGCTTTGGCTGTCGCATGGACAGTGGTCGTTGTCGGTGATTATAAATTTAAATAGGTATGACTTGTGAAATCCGTGTCTGGTGAGTATTTGTGTTAGTGCAAAAGAGGTTTATGTGTACTTTCTGAATTTTATTATGTCATTGATATTTTCAAAGAATGTTTTTGTGGTTGCTCCTTGAGGGGCAGTTGCGTATTCTTTTTGCTACTCCCTGAGAGTCGACTCTCTCAGTTGGCGCTCGACATGGGATAGTGGGAACACATTCATGAGGCACGCTGTCTTCTTAGCAGCCGCCTCTTTGGCTGCATTATCTGAGTTCGTTCCCGACTATTCCCACATGCGCCTTAGTCAACACAAATTCTGCGAGTGTGTTCTTTAATTTCAGATTGTGTAAGTTATGATGGATTTTATTCACTAGTGAGTCTGTAATACTCTTATCCTGAATAACTTTAAATGATGAAAGGGAATCGGTGAAGATGGTGGCCGAGGAGTGGCAGCGGCTACCCAGCCACTGCAATGCTTGGGCTATTTCATATAGTTCGCAAATGAAGACAGAGGCGGTACGACATAATTTGAATTTTCGGGTTATAGGTGATTGAAATGAGAGAAATACCACATATGTGGTTCCTGTTTCTACGGAGTTTTGTTTGCTCTCGTCTGTGAATATATTAGGGCCATCAGGGATAGTAAGTCCGTCGGTTTCTGCTTGAGTTGCGGCCTCCTTGTAGGTGATATCCAGCCGGTCTGCCGGGTGCAATAGATCTCTCACTTTTACACGCTTGTATAAGTGGATATCCTCCGTCAGATCCGGTGATATTCCCTACCTTTTCATCTCATGGAGCTCCCACGTCTCCTTCATCACCAAGTGCAGAGGCGAGAATTGCGCAAGGGCCTCCGCTGCAACCGCAGACATCGTGTGAAATCCTGTAATGGCCCTAATAGCGAATCCTCTTTGGAACAATTTTAGGACCAGGCGTACAGAGTAGTACTTTATAGCCGTGCCCCAGAGGCCTGCTGCGTAGCTAATTATGGAGGTAATGACCTGTCGATAGATGCATTCGATGTTTTGTGGATATACGCCCCAGGTGGGTCTGACGAATTTACTAAGGTTTATAAATATTCTTGTCGCCTTCTTGATGACGTAATTGGCATGATGAATGAAATTTAGCCGGCTGTCGATGATTACGCCCAAAAGTTTTAGCTCGTCGCATAGAGGGATCTGAGTGTCACACATTTTTAGTTGGGCTTTTTTGGCTTTTGTTGTGGATGCGATCGCCATAAGACGAAGATTATGTCAAATGTCCATGTAGTACCCACTCCAGTGAAGGTAGGAGACACTACACTAGAAGTTGTAGACGAGAATTTATACCTGGGACAAATAGTCCAGTTAGGTAGGTCCAACTTCGAGAAAAAGTTTAATCGTCGAATCCAACTTCGCTGGGTAGCGTTCGGGAAGATGCATAACATATTTTCGTCTAAGATACCGCAGTGTCTCAAGACTAAAGTCTTTGACCAGCATGTTGCCAGTGATGACATATGGAACCAAAACGTGGTCGCTCACAATGGACCTCATAAGAAGGCTCAAAGTCACCCAAAGAGCAATGGAGAGAGTTATGCTCGGAGTTTCCTTACGCGATCAAATCAGAAATGAGGAGATTAGATAGAAGACGAAGGTTACCGATATAGCTCTCAGCTCAGAATAGCCAGACTAGTGGCATTGAGTGGGCCACATTGCTCGCAGAACAGATGGCCGTTGGGGCCGAAAAGTTCTCGAATGGCGACCGCGTGCCGGCAAACGCAGAGTAGGCAGACCTCCCATAAGATGGACCGACGACTTGAACAAAGTCGCTGGGACAGGCTGGATGAGAAAAGCGCAGAGCCGTTCGTTGTGGCGATCCTTAGGGGAGGCCTTTGTCCCGCAGTGGACGTGTTTCGGCTGATATGATGATGATGAATGTCAAGTAATCTAGTTGAAGAATGTATGCATAATTAAAATGATGTAATTATATCTGGTGATAAAATTTCTCGGTATACCTATTTTTACAGTAACGTTATAGTGTCAACATATTTTTTTTTATTATGATTTGTACTTTAGTTGTAATTATAATATAAGGGGACCTTACTTTTTCATCTTTAGAAAACAATTTTTCAAAGGTCACTATTGAGAAAAAACAGATTTTAAAAGTATAACATTAATGTTACTCTTAAAAATCATTTGGCAAAATTCGTTCGGCATTTGACCTTTGAGAGCACGGTGTAGCGGTGTGCGCGGGCGCATATCGGGCGCGTTCTCACGGGAACGCGCGTTGATTGCGAGCGTTACTCCACGCACCGGCCCGTTGGGGCCGAACAACCGCTTGACGGCCGCGAACAAAACGAATGCCTAATTAAAATCAATAAAACGCAAAAAATAAAAAGGAAGGTATTTTAAAAATGTTTTTATCTTTATTAAAAATATTATTTAATTTGATCGAAATATTAATTCCTTAACTGTAGGTACAATTGTTAAAAATTGTTTAAGAGTTGGATTAACGATCTCTAGTCTTACATAATTTAAAAAAATCATTAAAATAAATATGAAATAATTAATATAAATGTATCCTTAGGAGATATAACCAATTCGACATCGGGCTGTCAAACTGATAAGGCCTCATGTAGATGCCACATATAGTGGCGAAAGACGTTAAGATTGTATTTTAGTTGTAGTATTTGCGATTAAACAAAGCGAAAAATAGTAAAATTAATTTTTGTTTTATTGAGCAATGAAGTTCCGCAAAGTAAAGCTTGTATCAATAAAATGTACGTCATTTAACTGGTATATTTACTATGACTTTAGCAGAACAATATAACCATTTTAAAATCTATGATGGTTTTTAATATCGTTTTGCATATCACATGATATCCAGTATAATCTTTAATTAAACTTATTTGTGTGTACCGACTGTTAACTATGTCATATGTACTTAAAACTGTAAATTTTACCATTGTATTTTGTATTCCGACTGTCCTAATTAACGACAGTGTGTAAAAATTTATACTCGTTCTTAATAAGCTGTGTTGGGAACATAAAGTTTTATACAATTTCACACAGTCAATAGTCTTTACGGATTTTTTCTATGAAACAATCATTTTCTATAAAATGCTCAATTTAAAACTTCATTTCTTAAATTGTTTTCTATTTATCAAAATTTCTATTTGTAAAGTTTTTAAATCCATTTGCATACAAGTACGTTAAATACAACTTACATTAAAGTAATTTAGGTCAATAATTGTTATAATATTTAAAAAAGTTGATACAACGAGGAATTCTCACAGCAAATATGCCTAACCGGCTAGACCAGTAGAGAGGTAATTTGTAATAAGTATACAGTCCTTTTTAATTCTGTAAATACAGTGATTAAAATTAACTTAACCCTAGGAAGTGTTTTCTTTCAAAGATCTCTAAACCGTTAAGCTTACAGCCAACAATAAAGGTTGATTGTGTTTATATTTATCTTTATTATATTTAACCGTTAAGTACTTTTTTTATTTCTATTTGATTATAACCCGTTATATATATTATAGATAACTGTTTGTATATAATATTTTCCTTGATGAATATTCCTTTGGGAAAATCCAAAATGTGCGTCATCTCATTTATGCTTACCGAGTGGATCTGACAGTTGGTTAAAATATAATGCGGTACTCTATTAAACATTTTCCTTAAAAAATGATGGCTTGGAAAAAGGAATTTTCAGTCTAATTCATCATAATTTCGTTATTTTATTGTTTTCGGTAACCAATTTTATTCAAGTCTAATCAAAAATTTATTATATACTACTTCAAAATGTATTTAGTAAATTTAATTGTAAATTAATTTATCAAAATTGAAAAAAAAAGAAATTCCGTGCTTATTAAGTTTCCGCAAACTTTCATTCGATAAATATTTACATAGTTTTATTAAGGAGTATTATAACTGTAAACTTATATTCATTATGAGGTTGATAAGGTAAGAAATATTATGACGCAACTACGTTATTAGTGGTCAAATCAAAGATTCATCTGAATTAGTCGAAACAAATCGTAATACATTAAAACTAATAGAAGTGTCTTAGGATTTCCTTGAGCTTGCAAAGGCCACTACTTTCCCATACAGTTCAAAGCGCCGGGTGACTGGTTCGATAATAACAGGAAATCGTTCGCGACAAGATTTCCTTCACTTAAATGAACTTCACAAATACTTAGGATCTTATGAACCTATTATTTAATGCTAAATCGTAATACCTACATATCAAAATACTTAATTATTAAAACAACATTTTTTTTATATCGATCATTTTACTTAATTTCACGGGTATTCTTCTATTACTACCAAAAAATCGGCTGAAGTCTAATTAAATTTTAGTAAACATTAGTATTACACTATAATTAAGGACAATATATTAAAAATAGTTTTATCGGGACTGATTTATCAGATCAAAAATGTAGCCCCAGAATAGGAAAAGATTATGATAAAATTAAAAATCGAACCTAAAAAGTTTAATTGATGTATTAGAAGTTTCTTTCATAAGCTTTTACTTTTGTATAATCTCTACTTCAAGATTGGTTAACAGGTTTAGTGAAATGTACTCCAACGCAAACTAACGTGGCGATATACTGGAGATAGGAAATTGTAATTTTTTTTCTTCTGTCTACCCAACATTTTTATTAAAAAATTAATAAGGTATGTATATATGTCACACTACATCAAAGCATTAAAAAACCAACCCTTTGCGCTCGGCGACTTTTCGTTCGGACTACGCTTATGCTAAATTCTCGAATCAATTGTTTAAATGTTTAAATCAAATGGTTAAATTATTGAATTTATATAGCGTTATCATATGTTATAGGAACAATGTTGTAAATTGTAAATACTTCTAAATTTTTTTATCGTTAAATATATAATAGTCGTAAATATATTATCTTAAATATTATTATTTAATAAAAAGCATGAGTACACAATAATTTTTAAACAATGTGGATTATTCACAATGGTAATTCGTTAAAAAGCTCGAGTTAATGTCTGCTGCAATCAAGTATTTAAAAGGTTCAAATATTGTTAAATACAGGCCCATGTTTAATTTGTAATGTCAAAACTAAACAATTTGTGAAATAAATTTAATATATTAAAAAGCTCAGAACACAGTTTTTCACGTTATATGTTAAACGACCTGAAATCTGAAGACATCGCCTGGTTGGATGAACTTGTAAAATATTTTTGAATATGCAAGGCTAATTATTCATATTCCTTGTGAAAACTGGTCTGAGTGTAAAGAAAGTTTATATACCCAGCGACATTTGGCGATCTTAAAGAATTAATACCATCCATATATATTATTCTATTAAGAGTTATGGTAATTTTATTAAGACTGCTTTACGACATGTGGCAGTAAAACTGTCGTCAAAATGGATACCACCGTTTCGATGATTACACGGAATATACAGAAAGGTAAAAAATATTGAATATCGTATATATAAAAACCTATTATTTTGATATTATAAATAGTAATTCAAATTTATTTCAATATATGAAAATTCCTATTATATTTATATGAAAAATTATGCAATACAGCTTTATAAAAGGTACATAAATATTTATAAACAGTTTTCACCCAGTATATTTTTTTTCTAATTTGGATACGACTTAGGCTTGTCATAATAATACGAGTAAAAAGTTAATTGAAGGTTAGGATCGTACGCAAACTGCATTTGAGTAACATCTGAGTCAGCGTTTAACCCTCGCCCTCGCCGTGCCAGTTACCCGGAGTCACAAACATTCCTTAATAACTTCAGTAACCTTAGCGACACGATACGCTGTTAAAGCACTATTATGATATAATATATAAATACTTTAAAAATATTATCGGAGTAACCATGGCTTATCGCGGTTGTAACCAATTGTAACATGGTCGTGTAGCGTGTAGCGACAAGACCCGCAAAGTTGACACCATTCATTCTGATAACCTATTTTGAGTGGTTAATAAGAAACAATTAAAAAATGCTGTTATATTAGTATAAATTTAATTCTAAATGATTTTTTTCTTCAAAAAACAAACCTGCGGTAATAAAAATTAATATAAGTGTTATTAGTTATTTTCAGTTTTAATATGATCGCAACGGGTGCAAAATTAGTATTTTCTATTTTTCAACCAAAAGAGTTGAGACACAGTCTATAAAAAAAAAAAATGATTATAAACTCACAAAGTTTTACTAGAAATTAACAGTTCTAAAACAGATTTACAAATATTTTATCCTGATGTCACTGGTTACTAATGTACTGAGATATACGAGAGGTGTTCATTAAGTAGTGAGAATGATGTATATACTTTTTAGTAATAAAAAACATAAATACTGGTAGACATAGCTCAAATATCTGTAATACTAATAAAGCAAAAAGTTTTGATTCTCTTTTTTTTTTTCTTCTGAATGTAGTAATTTGTTTGTTTCGTTTCGGACCGTGTTCGCGAAAATTAAGTTCGTGCGGTAATTAAATACTTGTGCATGAAAACTTTCAGTACGGAGCAGATAAACCAAAACTTGCGGGAAATATTAGGTGTGTAATGCTCCTCTATATTATACAATTAAACGTTTTTTTGCGGAGTTTAAGCGAGGAAGAACTTCCACCCATTACGACCCACATTCGGAAAGCCCTACGACAGCAAGAACAGAACAAATGGTTAAAAAAGTTGAAATAATTGTTTTATCCGATCGTCGTGCTACCATTCATTTTATAGCTGATGAAGTAAAGACTTTTATAGGGAGTGTCTATGGACACAATCTTATACACGAGTATTTGGGCATAAAAAAAGTGTCAATGCGCCGGGTGCCGAAAATGCTTACAGATCCCTAAAAACAAACCAGACTAAGAATTTCACAAAGCTGTTTAGAAGATCCTGACCGCTTTTTGGCTCGATTCATGACTATGGATGAAACCGGGCTTCATTATTGCGATCCTGAAACGAAACAACAGTCCATGACCTGGAAGAGACCGTCATCTCCTCCTAAGAAATTTAAAGTAATTCCATCCGCCGGCAAGATTATGGGCTCTCTTTTCGGGAATAGCCAAGGGGTAGTAATGATCGAATACCTCAGTTATGGAGCCACTATAAAGAGGTCTTTATATGCAGAACAAATAAAAATTGCGTGATGAAAAACGCAAGAAACGACATGGAAAACTAGCAAAAGTTCTTTTTTTTTCACCAAGATAACACACCGCGTACGAGTGCGAAATTGCAAAGCTGCCATTGAAGATCCTGGCTTTGAATTGAAGGAGCACCCACCGTATTCATCGGACCTCGCTCCCTGTGATTTTTATCTCTTTCCGCGGCTATAAGAGCACCTTAGAGGTTAGAAATTTTATCATGATGACTCAGTGTTCTCTGCTATACACGATTTTTCTAAGGGATCGGGATGAAGGCTTTTTTCCAAAAGGAATTTATGTTTAGAAAAAACATATGCCAAGTGTATACTGCTAAAAGGTGGCTACGTTGAAAAATAAAATAGCATTTAATAAAAGATAACTGCATCTCAGTCATTCTCACCGCTTAATGAACACCATTACAATCTATTTTTCAGTATCAAATAGCATTTGCACGCTGTACGTTCTATTTTATTTATTCATACTCAGAAAATTAATCAAAGAGTTTTAAATATTATTGATTAACAAAACAGAGATTCACAAACACTTGATTTTTTTAAAGTGACTAGCCACTTTTTACCAAATATGCCAATCGCCAACAGGAAGGAAAAAAGACATTTAGCCCAAATTAATTTTCTACTTCTTACAGCCGTTAAACGAAAGTTTAATTGAAAAATAACAGTAATGACACAATTTATAAACTGGTTTCCTAATTACGAAACAATTCAGAGAAGACCTAGAAAGTTTAAAGAAACGGCTACATGATCTCATATTATAAAACTTTTGCGAAAGCATATAGGAAGGTCGTCAACCTAGAAAACATAACTGTTTCTACAATTATCACTATTTAACCAAATAGAGTCTATTGCATTGTGATTCATTAATTTATAACGCTTTTAATTCGCAAAACGGAATATTAATTAAACGTTTTATTTATTTAATCAATATAGAAACTTTATTTTATTAATATTAAGCTCGCGTTCTTAGCTTTCGAGATTAACAGGTATCTTTGGACTTTAATACATTGCTTTTTATAATTGAATTATAGCGACGATTACTCCAGATCGAGCCACCAGATCAGAAAATTTTTCTGTGAATATTTTAGTACTATATTTTTCCGCATATTATTAAAATGGTATCAAAAAAAATTATATATATGTTATCAATTTTTTAAATCATTACATAGTTAGCCTGAGTTATTAGCAAATTAGGTTGATTTTAAACGCTGCCGTGTTGTTCGAGCGTATTGATCATTATCCTTATTGGCCTATATTTCACCCACACGGTTCCAATTCGGAAGCTGCATGAGGGCACTGGCTGAGGTTATTTCTGTCGCGTGACTGCGCCCGGAGTGACGAGGCGCCGTATGAGATCACCAATTCTCTTTATTGACCAAACGATGGCGTGTGGTAAAAAAAAATATCCAAGTACATGCAGTACTTATAAATCCCTGTCAAGAATGTTATTTATATTATTTGATTTACTCAGTTCACTTGACACAATTTTTTTTACTTTATTAAATAAATGTTATGGTAATTCGGTTCTGTAAATACTATCAACATGGTACATAAAATGTTCAATTTAATTTACACATAGGAACTTCTAGGTTTCTTCGTGTATTCTCTAATTCAAAAATAATATAATTGTATTACTTTTAGTAAATAACAAAATTGTACATAACAGTTTATAGAACAATTACATAAATTTTTAAGCATGCCGACCATGTCACTCCTCTTAATTTAACTATAGCGTTTTTATCTAGCGATACAGCATACAATTTGTATTCTAAATTTATTTTAAACGCAAAGCCCAGATCCGGATACTTATTTAAATATGAAGATATTTCATGTCGAGACAAGTTCGACTTTTGCTACAATTAAATAGGGGGCCACTCTTTATTATTATTCACTTTCGTTGGCTATTATTCCCATCCCTAATTTTGGGCCCGTACCAAATTACACATTAATATATTCAATCCAGTTTTCATTCATATGTAATTCAATGTTTTTGTAAGAAACTCTTTCAGAAGCATTAACTGGGTCGCATCTGCGTATTGAATTGAGAAATAAGAATAATAAAAACGTGTGAACTCCGATAAAATGATTACTGCACAAACGTTGTTTAATTTTGATACGTCATCTCAAAATATGGTAAGTCACTTATTGAATTAATATCTTTTTTATATCCATACCTGATAAGTTCTAAGAAAGATCAACGTGAATTCCAAGATCAGTTGATACAATTACGCTTTATCTATGACACAATTTGAGTTTTATTGATTTTAAAATACAAAATTCCTGTAACATAACTTGGACAGTTTGTTCGAATTAAGTAAGAAAAGGAAGACCTCAGTAAAGTTATGCGCGCGTGCGCACGACCCTACTATTGTCACCCATCGTCCGCCATTGTTTCGCGTTGCGTGACATAGCAGGTCGTTAAATGAATAAGTAATTAAACATGTTATTACCACTTTAATAACAATGCAAGAACACCCATTCATTGCCTAGATAGGTTTTTTCTTTTAAGTAAATAAATAATGTGCATGATGTAAGCTAATTTTATTGAATTGTAATTGATTTTAATAACGCTACGACAGTTGTAAATTATTCAATTGCGCCCAATATTTATATGCCTGGTGGAAAAATACCGATGATTTTTAAACATTTTAAAAGGCGAAGATACCAATTCTATAAGTATTTGTCGAGCTCCTTCTTTATGATTAATCACGAATAAAGTTGTAGGGATCCGATATTAATTAACTTATGTATTGTTGGAAAGAAATAAGTTGAGAATGAATTCATTATTATATGTTTTTTTACCTTACTTTATTTATGATTGTGTTCTCTATTTAAGTTGGAATATATGAAATATATATGATGGATGTGTATAGTATGTATATTTATTTATATACGCATATTGTTTGTTCTTTATTTTTTTTTATTTTGTTTACTAGTTTTCATGCACTCTTACATTCATCTGTGTTCAAAAAGGTAGACTAACAGAGAAAATACCTTTCGGCAATAAGTTCGCCATATGTGCAAGACTGTGCAAAAAGATTTTAAATAAAAGAAATAAAGTTATATTTCAAGATAACCCTAAGGGAGGGACAGATTGATGTTGTATCAGTTATCCTTGTTAACTTTTGTGCATGCCTACAAATGGGCCCTTACGTATAGGAGGAAATATAAATACCGGGCTATTTTTAGCATAATTAATAATAAACTTTATTACAGATAAAAATGTGTTTTTATGCATGATGAGATCGAAAATATCAATAAAGTTAATGATATTTTATCTATACCAATAAAATAAACATGTAAAGGCATTATTTTATTTTAACACGCAAATTTTTGAAACTAACAGAAATATTTTGGCATTTGATTTGGTTCATGACGTAGGCTAAATTTTAAATTAGTCTGCTTTCAAAAATATATTATTATATTAATACTAAAATTCTCATCACACATATAGAAGTAACATCCGAACCGCAGGTTAGAATTTTATATTTTGAATACTATATACTTTGAATAGAATTGGAAAGTAAACTAGTTTTACTTAGAAAGAGTTATGTTCTCACCGTTTATTCTTTAAGAGTTTTTAGTTCTTTAATACATTGATGGTTATTAGCGTATGGATGTTAACACAAGCGACAGGAGAATTTCTGTTACAACCGTAACTGGAGGCCAATGACTCCCGTTTTTTGAATATGTGCGTACGACAGGTACATTTCCAGTTATACCGGACACTTTATATAAAACAACTTAAAGTTAAAAACTTTAATTTGTTGTTAAAATCAATGTGGAGCGAACAGAATGAGTTGTACCGATAACTATGTCCCTGAGATTATTCATTAAATGTATAATATAACAATGAATTGTATCCTATTTTTATTGGAGTAATTCTACTCTAGTGGACCGATTTTGCTATCTATAAAATAAGAGGATCGGTGCAAAGCGGCGTGCTTGAGAACCGATAGAACGGATGGTCCCATTCCATCGAAGTAACGGTTTCGGCTGTGCCGCGCGCAAATAGTTGCACCATACAATTTTAGCCACGAATATATGGTTGAACGTGTGATACTGTGGTCACGAGACGAAAATAAGGAGAACTAATTTATTTTGATATTACTATGATATTTTTAGAAAAAGAAAAGATTTTGTTTTGATCAATGAATACGTACAACCACAACTTTGTCTTTAAGGTGTAAAGTGTAAATGCATCAATAAGAAACAAAACTGGGATATAAGCATACAGTCTCTTAGATTTTAAATAACAATTGCGACTCCTTTTTACATATAATAATTAGAATGTGTCACAAGCTATTTACGAGTATTTTGTCTTTATGAACTGCAATAAAACACCAGAGGAAAACTTAGAGGCCGTAACCTACTTGATTACAGTGGTCATGTACGTAGAATTCCCCGTCGTTCTCATCGCATCATACAACCTATATACCAATAGTTTCAATGTACCTGTAATGTACTGGACTTTTTGAACGTACGTTAAAAAAAAACCATTAGGCTATTTGTGAAACATGTGTGTATGGGTAATTTTAAATAAATTAAAAAGTTGCTTCAACTGTTAGAATAGGAACAGTCTGCGACAGTTCATGGAATAGATGGGATTATATTTTATCTAAGTGCTGTCAAAAAAGCTGATGAAGCCATATGAGGAGTGTGTGAAACGTTCGGGCGCGGCATTCCCAGTGGAGAAGCGATGCCACTTGCGGCTACCGGCGACATACGCCCGTTTAAGGCGAGGACGGTCGCGGAGGAATGTGGCTATACTCCGATTCTAAGCTGCACGCGATGAACAACAGCGACCGCACGTCTCCTATAACCATCTCGGATACATTTCGTATTACGTTTAAAATACATCCGTTTGTTAGTCTCCTATGCACATTACTTATAGCAACTTTTCTGTTTCGTAGATGTCTAATGAATTAAACAAAATTTGTGGGATATATAACACGTATAACAAGTGAAAATCAACAATTTTTTTTTTAATTATAAGGATTATAATTTTATACATAAATTCTGTTTTAATTACTTCATAATCTGTATTTATTGTATATTGTTTTTGCTATGGATAATAAAAAATACCGCAATCGTAAGGAAAAAGGTATCGGATTATATTTCTCAACGTTTTGTATCATAAACTCAACAATGAAGTAATATGCAATATTAAATGCATTACTATTTCTATTATATTAAATTGCACCTTGAGTTCTATTTCAGCTCACAGTCAGTCGTCATCATTTGTTCTGGTGCCGGGTACGAGTCTCTCAAACTACAAGCCACAAAGCACGTTTTGCGGCCACGCTCACGCATCTGTTTTTAAGGAAAAAAAATGTTTATTTTTCTTGATAATCCATGAGCAATAACATAAGATTTATGTTAAAAAAACATCTTTTAAAAATATGGCCATGTATACAATAGAGGCCTAAACAATTAGTGAATATATCGATATTTTTGTTTTATCAACCTAATTTATCGAAATTAGGTTGATAAAACATTAACATTTAAGGTACATTTTGAGAGTTTCACTGCACGTTGTGCATGATTTTAATCTTTCTCTCATTACTTACACCAAATCCAAGAATGAATCGACTCATCCTTGCCAACTGCCTACATAAATGACACTCATACTTATTTGCTTCAAGTCAAACGAATCGTTGTTTGCTTTTATTAGATGTGTTAATAAACCCTGTCACAACATACACTTGCATAGTTTTGAAACAAATATACATAAGTTTTATCAATTTAGAAATAATTTGCAAAAGAGAGGATGGGAAATGCTTTCATATTTTTCTATTTTAAATTATCTTTCAATACCATTTTCTGCGTTCTTGTTGTTATAGGCAATTGTTTAAGAAGACATACCTAGATGTGTAACATACTAAATGTTTTATTTAAAACATGTGGGCATCTTTAAAATGTTTAATTGAATTAATGACAATAAAGTTTCATTCATAAAAAAAAATTATACCTTTCCATTCATCGCCTAATTCATTGTATGTTCTTACTCATTGCAATTGAAAATATTTATAAATGCTACTGTTTAGAAGAAGTAGAGCCACAGGTATATCGACATTTTTATAAAAACATATAAATATCGAAATATAAAGACGATAACAAAACTCTAAAAGCCCTTAAACTTTTAGTTGTTTTTAACTGTGATCTTTCGTTTAGGGTCCACTGTAAATTACTATCAATGATAAGTAAAGAAGTTCGTTGGTGTCTCGAGCCATGTACGGGTCAATGCACAAAGGTGCCGCCGTTCATCTAGAGCAGCATGGATCGGCGGATGTTGGGAATGGCCACGCGGGATAACGGTGTCTCACTTAAATATTTCACTGTTCGATCACCACATATAGGTATCGAATCCATGATCATATTTATACATACAATTTTATATAACAGACGGGTACTCGTTTACGTATATTATTTATTTATTACATAAATTTTCTATAATTTTTTTAGAATAAATATTGCTAAATAAAAAATAAAATTTTCTTTAAAATTTCAGCGCATATTATAGCAACATAAGTATTTTTCTTTATTTGCAACAAGACAGTTCTAAAATATGTATTTGGCTCATTTCGCTAATGATAAGATAAAATTTAATACTAAATAAAAGAAAATCATAAATTTAGAATAAAAAATGGCAAGCAAATGTGCGAGCAAACATAAACTCTAATATCGTAAATATTTGCGGCGTTCTACAGTTACGAATCCATCATAGAAATTGCACAACGGGTAACCATAAGCAATAAACTCGGTTAGGTCGATGTTTACGCATCTACGCTAAATAGCAACGGTTTAATATTGATCCGTGCGTGCTAAAATGCGGCCAATCGATTACGAATAAATTTAGCGCGAGCAAACAATCTTTAAGGCGTAATAATACCTACTAACATCAACTGAGACTTTGTAATCGCTAAAACTATCCAATATAGAAAATATAAAATGATTGATGTAAATAAAATTTAATGCTCAGGATAGTTCTTGATATCATTTCATCGTGTACTTGAAAATATCTACTTGAATTTTTAATATATATTTTATCAATGGATTAATTCACAACCTATGAACTGATGGACTCTAAACATAAACACGTTTGCTCGTGAAAGTCTTTTAAAAAAACAGATACATAATAATAAAATCATAGAGCTGAGAACTAAACTTGAGAGCGTACAAAAAAATAAGGGCAAAAAAGTGGTCACGTGTAACAGGTCTAATTTGTTTCATTCGTGCAAAGGTTTTTCAAAGTATTTCTATTATAATTATTACCATTTTCTCTGTTTCTCTGCGAATAGAAATAGAGAAAAATTCTTTATTAATATTTGCTTTGCAAATTATTCATCGCTACAATGAAACATGATTTTTTTAATAATAAAACATTCTAAAAAATAAGGTTTCGAATTTTTATTCATTATGTTTGCCTCCAACGTCGTATACCGCTTAGCTTATGACAAGATTTCGGGGCCGTATAAGTATTGGAGTGTTATTGATAGTAAGGTTTTATCGAACCAGCTGGGCTTACACTTAAAAGCGTACTCACCCAAAATATTCTGGGTAGAATGTTCAGGTGGGAATACTTTAACATCTACGGCGTTATTCTCACGAAACATCATGTGGAACGGAAGTAAAACGTTAATCCATTGGCGATAATACATCGTAACTTTATGTGGTTTTCGCAATATGGTCTGCAGATATTGTTTATCGCAGTTTCATAATAAATTTTTAGATAGATTGTAAAATTATAGTACGGTGTCCATAGAAATTGTATTTTTGCCGAAAATATTTATTATTCTAATAAATATGAAGGAGCTATTCCATATTAAATTTTTAATAATATTTAAACCACTTTCTGTTAGGATTAAAAGAAATCATTCCTATTTTAAAAGAACATTCACAGCTGATTAGGCCGTGAGTCATTCCTTCATTTCAAAGAAGCTTTCACCAGACTCTCTAGTAATAGTGCCTTGTTGTTTCTATTTCTAACGTAAATAGAATTAGAAATTGTGTGAGAAATTTAGGTGCAGTAAAAGATTTGAGCTCGTTGAAAAGGTCGATTTTTATGAGCTAGGAACTTGTAATTTAACTGTCTCTATCGGTTTTCAGTTAATTAATGCAAATAAAGTACAAGACAGGAAAATGAAAGTAGTGAAATGTTTTATGAAATAACCAAGCGATTGATAGACATTAACTACTTGCATCGGGGTGACGTGACAGGACCGTTGACCAATCTTTTTATTAAGTAAGACAGCAATTTGAATGTGTAAATGAGCGAAATTATTACCCGTCGCCGGCGCAGGTCTCAACGCCAAGCGGGGTCTGTGACACATGTCTTCGAAATATTTACAGGATAAAATTCTTTTCATAAATATGTCATGGATCCACGTCGCACAACGACATTTGTTTGCCTTCGTTTGTATAAGACAACCGCATTTAATGTCATATTTCTATATGATGGATTACAAATTAGGTTTTACACGCTTTGTTTTTTGGTAAAAATACTGTATGCATACATAAATAAGTTTTCGATAATAGTAAATTTAATAAATTACGAACGAGTCTTAGATCTGATGATAGATAGATAGATTAATGTTTTGTCAAACAGTGTGTTTCATCATCAGAATCAAGAAAATTAATTTCATAATAAAATTGTATGCACGGTACGTTGAAGCGTGATACAGAATGGCATATTATTATATAATGTTTCAACAGCTGAAAGTTAATACTTTCAATAAGAAACGTACGTACACTGCACTATAGTGCGCGATAGCAGGAATATGTACGTTATCAAAGTAACCATTGCAAATGAGATGTCAAATGGTACGTTGACCGCTGAGTAACGTTATTACGATAACCCCTGCTCAGTTCGTGTTGTTTTATTTGCGTTCTCCCTGGTGGTAAACACTTGTGCGTCATCCCCAAGCGGTCTCCGATCCACAAATAATTCTTACATGTGGCCGCTGTTTCCACAGCCATTACTGGTAGCAGCGACTAGCTTTTTACATAAATGTATTCTGTACACTCACGTAATCTGTTACTTCGGTAATAAAGAGCGCGGCAACGAGTCCTACGCGTTCTTTGTAATGAGGACATTCAAGGTTTTCCATTTTACGTTTTGCACCTGTTTTGTATGCGAGGGAAGATTCGTTCCTTTAGTATCAGACGACAAGCGTTGTCAATACTGCAATTTCTGCAATTTATGCGCCAGTGTTGTTTCCTGTGTGAGCGCTAAAGCCTGTGTTAAATGGAATACACTGGCATTAAGTCCGGTTCAATGACATGAAAGCACGTTACGAAAATTCAAAGTTATTTTTTATTTATTAATTTTAACAACAAAGGCATAATTTTTTTATCTTGCACGTTTTGCATTACAAATCGCATGAACTGCCATATATAACTCTTATAAACAACTGCATGCACGCATGTTCCACACATGAATGCTTTTTCTTTTCATCTAAAGACTTAGTTCGTTACTAGTGCTACCAGACACACGATTATTGACGTTCTAGCTGTTGTAGCTGTGTCCCAAAAACAAAAATTTTAAAGTTAAAAGACAGTGAAGACGGTCTTATATTATACTCACGTATATCAAGACATAAACGTAAACAGTACGAAAGTATGGAAGCATGTGGAGTTCGTCAAGGAGTCCCTTCACTGTAAACAGTTGGCTTAGCATTTGCAAGTTCGCGAAACAAAGAGCGCGGAACTCGGCCGAAATAAAAATATTTACGTAGCCATTGCTGACTCAGGCGCAGCTTTGTTTAAAAATCCTCAAATAATAAATATATAGTTTATTCAACCTATTTCAATTCTAAAATTTAAAGGTACATCTTTTGAATGTGTGGAACATATACATTTAACTAACCAATAGTTCGTCTTTTGCATAAGATAGATAGATACAATAAATAAGATGTTACTTAAAAATAATCATTAATTTTATTTAATAATATTTCGTAGTTCCTAATCTGGTTTAGGTTAAAGATTCTTAATAACTGGTGAAGAAAGAAATGTTTGTTTTTTTACTATACGAGTACATGTGTTGAAGTCACAATATGTCATGAGTGTACAATGCAATAATTTAGCGCTGTTCCAGAATATAAGCATTATTGCGACTGAACTGTGCAACCGTCAATTTATAACGCATTCATTTGTCACTTAATTTAACTGGACATTATAACATCGGTTCCCGTACGTCCAATTCTAGGAGAAACATGACGCTTTATATCAATGATTACCGTAAATAGATTTTAATTATTCCTTGTTTGTAACGATGAGTTATATCAACTGCCCTAATACCTAAGATAGTAATCAATTTTCGTTAATTGCTTCTAATTCATTATATTTTAAAAACATGTATTTGTGATCAAATACTCACATCTTTCGATACAGTTTTAGAGACTTGGCTTTTTAAATAAAACATGTTTCAAAAAATAAAAAATTCATACCTTCCTTAAAATATATTATTACGAGTAATAAAAACGACAACCGGGTTGAAAAATTTTTGTTTCAGTTTTAATATTTTAAAAATTGCTATTCGCACAATTACGTGCATCCCATCCCCACTACTCTCTCCCCACCATTCACGCATCACAAAACTCAATGAGTTGACTCATGCTCAATGAACTAATAGTAATTGAAATCAACTATTCTTAATGTGCATATCTCATAAATTGATATATCCTTGACCATAGGTAATACTTTAATTAAGAGACGTCATTGTTGCAAGTCACGTTTACGATGGCTTAGCATTAATACAGAACAAAAAAGGTTTAATGCTTCTGAGAACTGAAGTACTGATGGCATTTTGTGATAAAGTATTAGCTTTAATCATTCCTCTTGTATAATTTTGTCTGACAGCCAATTAAAATCGTAAATATGATTTATTTTTTAAATGAACGTGTAACGACAAAATGTTTAATTATTTACTTTTTTAAGGGGCTATGACATGTATTTTTTGCAATAAACAAAAAATGTTAACTACTTTGAATTAAGGTTTTTTTATGTGTTAAATTATCTAGCAAAATCAGTACCATATTGTCCAGTTATTTCGATTTCATTACCTGATAATTGCACGTTCTTAATTTTATAAGCTGAATCAATAAAATGCTTTAAATTTTATCTAATTACAGGCCTTACAATATTCTAGCAAGCGAACTAGTCATGGCTATTTATAAACGACAAGTTTTAAATGTTGATGTAAACATCAGCGCTAACGTTAATGGGCCTTACATTGCATAGCTGTGAGAAAATAACTATGATTCAAGTTTTTGGTATGTTATTAATATATATTTTTTACAAAAAAACTAATATGAAATAAATAAAAATTGTTAAAATAAAATGATTAACATCTGCGAATCAATATTTCCACTTTTACAACAATTGCTTGTGAAAAATATACGTCTTTATCAGTAATTTTATAATTTTATGGAACCAACTTCTTGTATTTAATTGTATTCAATGCGATTGAAAAGAATTATTAAAATCGATCGAACTGTCAACAGAAATGAACGTGTTCATGATAAACGTTTCCTATTTTTCCACTCCTGTAGTTGAATTTTTTTGAGTACAACTTTATAACACTTTCTAACTAGAAACGATAGCCAAAATGGAACCATTTAGTAAAAAGTTAATCATGATCATGTATATAAAAGGAGAGAATCTATTAAAGAAGATAATTTAAACAACGTAAAAATTTAGAGCAATAACGAATCATTTCATCTATCTATCTATTCCTTTTTGTACTTTTTAAGTGCCTTCGTAGTAACGGGTAACCAAGTAATTCGATTTCAGAAATACGGACCACCACCGTGGTGGAGCTTATCCTGTTTTTTCACTCACTAGCTATACACTCATATTGTCATTTTTTACCTTTGCAGCATACGTGTAGTTACGTTTCGGCACTCATACAAATATAAGGAAGAATTTGTACGGTCTAGTTATTACTTATATAATGTAAAAAAATAAAAAGTTAGTCAATGAAAAAAAGGATGTTTTGTTTATGCATTTTCACGTAAACAACTAACAAATAAGAAGAGTGTTGAAAGCATCTTTTCCTATTTACTGAATTGTTTTTTCATTAAAATATATTCTTAGAACAGATATCAAGTAGATAACACTTATTCCTTATCAGATATCGTTAGTGACGTGCAAGGTAATTGTTTAGGTATGCAATAGATAAAATAAATCGGCGACACTTTGGCGCCCACGCATATGTCTGGCTATTACATCATTGAGCATATGTACAATTATTGATTATTGAATACCATCACATAGTTTTATTGTTAATATTGAAACAATAATAAAAGCTTTTATACATAGTTATAATCTCATAATGTAGATAAATAATACTTTTTCTCAAAATCTCGAATCAACGTTATAGAATCCGAAGTATTACTTAGCTAAGTATAAATGTAAAATTACTTATTTCTATTTTCCCATTGTTAACAATTATTTCTTGGAAATAATATGAAATATGTGTATATATATATATATTAGTCATTATTAAAAATATCTTGGAGATAATAAATATTTTATAGCTATGGCACATTATATAAATATTAAATATAGTACTGACAAGCATTTGCATGGCAATGAAAAACAGATAGAAATAAAATTTTAGTTCATAAAGTGATACCGTATGTTCGCTCTATTTCATGATAATGGGTATCTAGCATAATAACAGACATCTGCGGCATTTATACATTAAATCCAGAGATATGACAGTAATGGTACACAGTTTAGCCGACAACTCCTAAAACGAGTACAAAACCTTATCAAGACCCTAACGCCTAACGCTTAATGGTTGCCGTGTTACCTTTTTGCTAAACTTAATAAGGAACTTTTCATTGTGTTACGTTCATAAAATCTTAAATTATACTGAGGGGAACCAATATGCGAATACAATTACATTAGGACCTTATCAACGTTCCTTTCCAGTAAAGACTCTGTTGACACTATATAGAGAATATTTTTTTTTCAATAAAAAAAATATATTGAAATAGTAATTGGAAATACAATAATATTTTGTATCTCAATTCTTGTATACTATGGATGTGGGACTGATACAATCCATACGGACAGAGCCAAATTCGAAATTTGCCAGAGATCTAAAGACTAGCTGAAAAGGGATTTCTTTTGATTACATGTTGTTTAATTTTGTTTTTAAAAATATATGCGTATTATTTTCTTTTTTAGTACGTTGTAGTTTTAAGAATGGATATGATAGGATTGGTATGTCCCGGAACTATGGTGCGGCGTTCAGTACCGGGGTCGGTGTTCGTCCTCGGAGACTTCAACGCCAAGAGCACTGCGTGGGGTTCTCCGAGGACGGATCCCAGAGGTGAAGCCGTCGAGGTGGTGGCTCGCTGAAACACTGGAAAAGACGCGTTGCCACGCTGGTCCCTAGCCCAGCTAGATCGGGATCCGCTCGTGGAGGCTCCGATTGTCCAAGCTTAGTGCTCCTGCGCCGAGCCGACGTGGGCGGACAGTGGGGTCGTCGAGTTGAGATCCACACTGTCCAGCGTATGCGACGTCGCGATGCCTCACGCCAGGCGCCGTCTGTGTACTGGTAGTCGTCCGAAATCGCAAACTCCGCAAGGAGTGCACGGCTGCACGACGCCAGTACACCCACTATAGCAGGAGACGGCGGTTGCGGAACGAGGCATCGGAGGAGGTCGAATGCCAGCTGCATAGCATTTATTTGGAAGTGCGAAGGTTACAGCAGCTGGTGATCGCCAAAGCGAAGGACGCCAGGAGGAGTAGGATAGTCTAAACGCGGACCCGTGGGGGCGCCCGTACCATGCCGCGCGGAAGTAACTCCGCGTGCTGGCGCCTCCGCTTACGGAGACCATACAACCCCAGCTGCTGGAGAGCGATGTATCGACCCTGTTTCCTATCAGATCTGGGCACAACACTCCGGCCATGGCGGTCCCTCGATGACTAGGGAAACAAGTTGCCAAGGAGATTCCTCAGGTGACAGGGGGCGATTTACAGTCCGCACCACTGAAGCTGCGAGCCAAGAAAACCGCCCCCGGACCTGACGGCATACCAGGTCGAGCCTAGCGCTTCCCGTGCTTGGAGATCAGGTTACAGACCTTTTATACATGTGCCTGACAACAGGTCGTTTTCCGGCCTGTTGGAAAGAGGGCCGCCTGGTACTATTAAGGAAGGAGAGGGTCGGCCGGCAGATTCTCCGTCGGCCTGTAAGCCGATCGTGTTGCTGGACGAGGTGGGCAAGCTCTTTCAGCGTCTTTCGGCAGCCTGCATGGTTCGGCACCTCACCACCGAGGGCCCCGATTTAGCGAACCGCCAATTCGGTTTCTGAGTGGGCAAATCGATGATTGATGCGGTTTTACGCGTCAAAGCTCACTCGGAGGAAGCGGTGGCCGCCAGCGGCGTGAAGATAGCGGTGTCTTTAGACATCGCTAACGCTTTTAACACGCTGCTGTTCGAATGCGTCGAGGAGGCACTGACTTACTTCCGAGAGCCTCTGTACCTGCGGCGAATAATCGGGGCATATCTGCAAGGTCGGCCCATCATATACCCCGAACGTGATGGCACACTCCACCGCAAAACGGTGTAGTGTGGAGTTCCACAAGGGTCGGTCTTAGGACCGCTCCTATTGGATATGACTGGGCCCTGCGCGGCAGCCTGCCATATGGCACAGATGTCGTCTGTTATGCAGACGACACTCTGATCACTTTTACCTGCAGGCTGCCGACAAGGCCATAACCGGGCATGGGACGAGCATGGGAGACTCCTTGAGGCCAACACCAAGGAGATGAAGAGCCTCAAGGAGTCTCTCGAGGAATTTAAGGAGAAGAGGTGCACCTACGCAAGCGTAGGTGCCGAACCGATAAAGAGATCGCCACCGAGAAGCGAGGTAACGCACTCGGTGGCGATCTCATTGGGAACCGACACCGGGGAGCAGATGCAAGGTAAGATCAGAGAGGCATTGTATGCAAGAGAAGAAGGAATAAGAATTGATAAGGTAAGGAAGATCAGGGACGACAAGGTGATATTAGGATGTGGGACTGAAGCGGAGCTGGCTAAAGTGCGAGACAGGCTGAAAATGGCAGGATGGCGCCTGAACCTGGAGGAAGTTAAGACCAGGGATCCGATCGTTATACTCAGGGACGTCATGTCCTACAATAAGGATGACGACATCCTTAAAACGGTAAGGATCCAGATTAAACATCTGCTGGGTGGCATCGCTGAGAAGGACCTTCGGATGGAAATTAGGTTCAGGCGGAAAGCGCGGAACCTAACGCTAACCCACGTGGTCATGAGCGTGTCGCCGGTTCTCTGGAATTGATTCACAGCGGCGGGCATGATGCACGTGGATCCCTTGCATATGCAGGTGCAAGACCAGTCTCCATTGGTCCAGTAAACGCGATGCCTAGGGTATGGCCATAGCAAGCGGCTATGCACCGACCCTGAGGACCGATGTAGTCACTGCGGGGGCCAACACCTCAGAGCGGAGTGTACCGGCTGGCGTGCCGGGAAGATACCCTCATGCCGGAATTGCCGAAAGGCGAAGTTAGACCGGTGGGACCAAGGGGCGTTCGACGAGGAGTGCCCCGTTCGGAGAAGGTGGGATGCCATAGCACGGGCAACCGTAGCTTATTGCTAAGGGCACCTCGGGCTCCAGCCGCATATTTCGAGGGGGGCAACGCCAGTACCACGTTGTGCAGGCTAACCTCCAGAGGTCCAAGCTCGCTACGGCCGAGTTGGTAAAGGAAGCGCCGAAGAGAGGATTGGCGTTCGCTATGGCCCAGGAGCCGTACATCGATATGCGGCAATACCCAAGGACAAGAGTGGTACAATGGGTTGGTGAGGGCGCAGGTGAAGTCGTCAAGGCCGCCATTGTACTGTTCGACGACACAATCGACATCACCCAATGCCCAGACTTCACGTCTGGCAACATTGCTGTCGCCAGACTGAGAACCGGGTCATGGGAGGTGGCGGTTGTGTCCGTTTACCTGGAGCCGATTAAGCCGGTCGGACCATACCTAGACCAAATAGGCTTGGTCGTGGGGAGTTTGGGGGCCGCCAAAGTGGCACTGGGTGGAGACGTGAACGCCTATCACACCTGGTGGGGTAGCCAGTCTGCCGACCAAAAGGGGAATTGATGTTTCGGCTGCGCTCGACGAACTGGAGATACACCTGCTGAACCGGGGGTCTGAGCCAACTTTGATACGTATCGGGGCGGTAAACGTTTCTCTAGCAGCGTGGATGTTACTGCTTGCTCGACCACTCTGCTCGATAGAGTGGAGGTCTGGCGACTAACCGAGAACGTATCTTCTTCGGACCACAGGACAATCCTGTTTGAAATGAACCTCGTGCGGGCCGTCGGCACGGAAATCAGGGGTTCCACGCGAAAGTAGACTACCCGAAGGGCAGACTGGAGTGAGTTTGGCAACAGGCTCACCCAGCTGCTCTCGGACCGCTGCCTAGCGCCCACCGAAGTGAGGTGAAGGATAGGGGGGCGTTAGACAGCATGGTCAACCGGTATGTGGAAACCGTGGGGAACACCTGCGAAGAGGTCCTGCCGAAGGCCGCAAAGATGGGGAGGGCAGTATTGCGTTGGTGGTCCGAACAGCTCTCTCTCCTCAAGGCTGGTGTCTTGAGGAAGAAGAGACGGTTTGCCAACGCTCAGCCGGCCCGTAGGGAGTTGGTTGTGCGCGAGTACATCCACGCGAAGGAGAATTAACGCCTCAAGGCGAAAAGTGCTCAGACCACAAGCTGGAAGAGGTTCTGCGAAAGGCAGGAGCGCGGGACCATGTTGGACGGGATCTATCGTGTGATGCGTCGAACGTAGGTGAAGCGAGAGGACGTCCCTCTCGTCCAGGGAGGACGGGTGTTGGACGCAGAGGGATCTACCAGGATCCTGGATGAGGTTATCCTCCCGGAGGATATCTCTGGAGAGGACAATATGGACCACAGAACTGTACGAGTTAAAGCCTATGAAATCAACAAGGGAGAACATGGTGAGTCATGCGATCCCCCTTTTACGATGGAGGAACTCCGATGGTCCATGCCAATCTTCAATGCCAAGAAGGATCCTGGCGCAGACGGCGTTACCGCAGACATCTGCCGGGCGGCCATCACCGTATATGCCGACCTGTTCCTAGCGTTTTCCAACCGGTGTCTCCCTATCCTTCTTGCCCAGGAGGTGGAAGGAGGCAATAGTTGTAGCGTTGCGGAAACCGAACATGGTAGACTACACGCTCCCGAAGTCTTACCGACCAATAGGACTCTTGCCCGTAATGAACAAGATCCTTGAGAAAATGTTGGTTCGTAGAATCCGGTGATACTCTGCCCCGTATATCAGCAACCACCAATACGGCTTTATGCCTCAAAGGTCTACCGGCGACTCCCTCTATGACATGTTCCAGCACATCAAGACGTGACTCAGGGATAAGGAGATCGTCGTGCTGCTATCATTGGACATAGAGGGAGCCTTCGACAATGCCTGGTGGCCTGCTATACGGTGCAGACTGGCCGAGACTCGCTGCCCCGTGAATCTGCGAGGCCTTGTCGATAGCGATTTTAGCGAACGCAAGGTGTTCGTTAGGTACACGGGGGCTGAGTGGGCCAGAGAGACCACCAAGGGGAGCGTGCAGGGAACTATCGGTGGCCCAAACATCTGGAACCTGCTCCTAAATCCGCTTCTTGAGGAACTGAAGAAGCGCGGGACACACTGCCAGGCGTTCGCAGACAACGTCGTGCTGATCTTCTCCGGGCAGAAGACCGAGGAGATCAAGAGAGAGGCAAATGAGTTTCTTGCCGATGTTCATGATTGGGGGGTCAAAAAAAAACTTAGATTTGCACCACACAAAACAAATGTGATGGTTTTAACCAATAAGTTGAACTATCACAACCCAATACTGAACATGGATGGGGAACCCTTGGACTTAATTCCGAAAATCCGGGTACTAGGCCTGACAGTTGACGATAGGCTCACGTTCAATACACATGTGAAGATCGTGTGCCGTAAAGCCCAAGGGCTTTATCGCCAACTGTCAAGAGTCGCGAAAGTATCTTGGGGCGAACCCACAGGACCGTGTTGCTGAACTCGGCCCTAGTACTTGCCGGGCTGCTTCCGCTAGATCTTCGGATCCAAGAAGCGGCCTCTTTATATGAAGTAAAGAGTGGCCGCTCCCGATAGGTGCTGGGAGACCGAGACTTAGAAGTACCAGTCAGCTTCAAGAGACTACCACACCCGTCTGAACAAGTTGGTGTGGAGTTCTCCTGCCTGGACGGAGGGGCAGCGGCTGACCAGCTTCCCACCACGGCTGCCCAAATTTATACAGACGGCAGCCGTATAGATGGCAAGGTGGGTGCGGCGTGCTGCGTTATGCGGGGCGCCGTAGAGACTTTCAGAAGAAAGCTCAAGCTGGGAGGCTTCTGCACCGTCTACCAGGCAGAGCTAGTGGCATTAGTGGAAGCAACGGGGTACGCGGCCAGCGGGTCAAGGCAGACATGCGCTATTTTTAGCGACTCGAGATCCGCTCTCGAGACTGTCGCACAACCTGACACCCTCCATCCCTTAGCGCGTAGAGTGATAGAGAATATGAAGATAGAGAAAGAGAAAGGTATGAAAGTGAGATTATATTCGTCGCCGTATCAGTCTATCGCACGCTCCGCAGGATGGAGTTGGACACCTGCCTGGTCCAGATACTCACGGGGCACGGGGGATTCTCCTCATACTTACATAAATTTACCAGACCGTGGCCCACTTGATCACTTGCTGTCCCGTGTATGAAAGGGAATGGACTGAATGTGAATTCTTATTAGGTATAAAAATCACTGTAGATAGCATCGCCTCGTTAATGAGGGAAGATAAAGCTAGAACACTTTTTATTACATATTGTAAGAAAGTAGTAAGACAATTTAGAAAAATAAAAGTACACAAAATTAAGAAAGAGAGGGGAAACGAGTAATGTATACAAATGTAAAAGTAGAAATAAGTAAATAATGTCATGTAATAAGGAATTGTAACAATAAAAAGAACTGTCCACCTATGTGGTATGCGAGATAATGGAAAAGCATGAAAAAGAGAATTGAGAATGAAAGAGGAAATATGCTTGCGAGACATAATTATAAGAAAGTAATAAATGACAAAACAAGGCCCTGTCATATCGTAACAGGGGAGAACGAGATAAAAAAAAGAACATTTCGCCCTCCGGAGAGCACATGGGCTAAATTAGCCCCCGCCCAATGGCGAGCTCTCGCGAGCAAACGCCGACGGGGCTGCGGAAGAATGCATCCGCGTGCCCGCAGCCCCGCCAATTGACATGAGTCAGGGCACCGTGAGATTTTAGTAAGTATGCCGGGAGCTTCACTCCCAGGGAGTCCCACATTTCTGCCCTGAACATCCCCTGGTCGGGCGTTATGCGTAATGCATTTCCTCACGTAAAAAAAAGGGATGGTATGTCCACTGTGACGAAAATCCAAAAAAATATCTTATTAACTACATAAAGATTATAATTACTTATAACTATTATGAAAAATTGTTGCTGTTAAATATTTTTTAGTCAAGGAAATAAAAACAAATTTTTAATGTAAGGAATTATTTAATATAATTAAAAGATATACCTTTGTAGGAGAGGTCCTAATGAGTAAAGTGGGTTTTATTGTTTAATCAACACAAACAACATTTTAATTATGTCTGAAATAAGCTCTTACCTTACCTAGATAAGTAATAATAACAATTGAATTTTAAAAGGCACATTAGACTTACTGCCTGGTAACAATTTATATGTTGCTTAAAAAATTTAAGTTTTTATTCCTAGATCACGTACATTTACGTAATGGCTTGAGACTAAAATATATGTTAAAACGTAATAGATCATTTTATTTTCAAGTTTTATTATTACTTTGTATTTATCTATAAAGAAGCCTGTTACCATCAAACAGCGAATTCCTGAATTAGCATATAGACACTCTGATGTGGTTCATGTGGGGAAACGATAAAGTAAAACAAAGTTTATGCATACGAACAGGACTATACAGGAAACGATTAACTAAATTTAGGACGCCATGTGCCGTATTTTCAGAGAAATACCTCCGATGAAGAACACCTAAGCACCTAAGCAGCTGGTTTATGTAATGTTGATTTTTTTCAAACGTTGCTTTAATGGTTTTTTAAAGTGTGATAAACATTGTAAGTGTACTTGTAAAGGAAATTCTTGTTAAATATTAGCTAAGAAAGCCAAAACATACATTTTATCATCACAGTAATTCGATTATTTTATCTAGGAAAAAGAGTAGGAAATCTTTTCAGTAAGAATAATTCTTGAACTACTCAGTGATATACACTTCTAAATGGGTTGATTGGAATTGTATTTGATCTAAATATGGTATTAACAATAAATAGTGCTATAATACACATGATGTTATGGAAAATTTTGATTTTGAAAAAAATATTAAATGTTAATACCAATAATACTTTAGAAAAATAATAAATTATTATGCAATTCCATTGATACTATTTATTGTATGTAGATAACGAATATCGAGATCATCATCCCCTGTATGCCTTTTTCAGAAATAATTACACAACTAATAAGAAAATTTAGAAACTGAACAAACTATCACTTAGCGTTGTAAAAAAATTGTAAGAAATTTCACAGACAAATTTCAAATTAACTCCAAAATAATTTTGTTAATGATGAAATAAAGAGTAGTAACAAAATATGAAACACACAACTTGTGTTGTAATTTTGCCGTAAGATATAAAAAAACATGCTTGACTTTAGAGATCAATAAATTTCCTTAAAATACATGTAACCTATTTTATTACTTATAAAGACTTGCTGGAAATAATCAAGATTTGCAGTCGATTAATTGTTGAGATCATTTTATTAAAATATTTTTATCATTTAATTTAATAATTATAATTGAACCTCGAAGATTACATGTTAAAAATGTCTGGATATTTTAATGAATTTTATACACGAACTTTAAATATAATTGTGATGTTCAAATTTCTTTTTTATTTTTTGCCTAGAATCTTCAACCATTATTTGATGATCAATTTACAATTATAAGTATACACTAGTGTCTATATTAATATCGGTAAAAGCAACATTGCAGAAATCATAAAAGAACTTTTGAAAAGGCTCTAAAGTTATGTGAAAATCAAAATTTTCGGAATTACGTAGTAGTTTTTTACTAATTTATGAGCTAACACTTGGCTCCGAAATTAAATGATATTAAGTGACAATGAGGCCGTAAATGTTGAAGCGTGTTCGTCAATACTTTGGCTCTCACGTAAATGATTGCCGAAATACAGCAATGCTATTATGGCGGCAGATTGTCATTGTGGGTGGTCGCTAGCCAGTCGGGTTCGAATAAAACTACAACCATACCGACTCCACTACTCCCGTAGCCCGGAAATCAAACCCGGGATTTCTGCGTTACTAAGCAAGCCATAAACCATTTCGCCAAGAAGGTAACCAAGTACATATTTATGGTAAATAAAATTTTGTGGTACTTCCCGCTGTTACTGTTTTGACGGTAACATTAAATTTACATTACATAATAAACAAATAAAATTGAAAAATGTAAATAGGTACAAATAAAAGAGTATAGTTCTTAGTATCTTCGACCCTGCCGGTGATTGTGATGTAGAGTTGAATCCCTAGGTACTACTGTTTTAACTTGTGGACTCGTGTATTTGTTCGCAGATAAATGAGGACAAGCAAATACCATTGAGTTACGTGCATTTATTTAAAATAGAGAGATTTTCCTCGTGGATTACAGACCGTCATATACTTTCGTATATATACATGTGATATGCAAGCGAATTATTCAAACATTATAAAATGTGTTTGCTATCCATGACACAGAAATAAAACAAGTTTCTAATATCGTTAAGTGTTGAGATATTAGTTCTTAATTGTTTAATGTGGGACACGTATGATATGCTAAGTTTCGCCTCATTTTAATACTTAATAGCTAAACAACAGTCTATAAGTATGTTACCGCCTACTCGTCCTACTGCAAATGACTTCTGAAGAGAAGAGATCTTCTTTTTTTTTTAATTTCTTAGACATTTACCATTTTTAAATGGCCAATGCTACTTGAATTTACCTTAAAGAGCTTTGAGAAATTCATTTGCATTCCTGCTAACTGCTTTCTTTTCCTTGTATTTTGACTTAAACGCAATATTAAATGAAGTCCTTATAAAACGTTGTAAGGTAGGTAATAAAAAAAAGTTAAAAAATTACCTTGTTTAATACTTTATTCATAGTTAAAGTTGTAAACTATTGTTGAAAAGACTAATCTGTCCCGTGGACTTGTAGCAAATTATTCATTGATAATGTTTATCTACGTACGTATATGTACACATCTATCATTAAAAGTGGACAAGCGCACATTTTATTCGGTTATGGGCTAACACGTAAACTCTATTTCACCTGATATTAAGTACCAATAAGGCCGTAGATGATGAAGAGTATACACCAGAAATAATTCTGGCTCTTACAAAAATTTTAAGCTAATATGATAAAAAATAAAAAGATAATTTAAGGCAATTAACTCATCGCAAATTTTCATAGAAAAACACAAGTTGTCCATTAACTTATTTCTTGATACGTTTTCAACAATGTGATACTTAATATTTTTTTATTATTGTTATGTAGAAAAAATCAGTTCCAGAGTAAATTTCAATAGTACATGACCTTCACATACGAATTGTTTTATGTAAGGTTAAAGTAATGGATCAAAGCCTTCAAGTCGAAGTATACTAAAACAAAAATAGGTTACTACCCTTTTATCCTCGAGTGCAATGCAATCGATAAATTTAAATATATAAAACAGAATCGCGTGGAAAATTTCATGTTTTTATTCCAGGTGTACAACTGAATATAATTTGAATAAAGCTAAGACTTAGGTACTCAGTGAGGTAAACAATGACTTAATCATTTGACGCACTTACATAATTACTGGCTCCGTTTAGAATTCTATGGAACGGCGAAGCCGTGCGATTTCAAAAGGAATCAATAATGAGGCAGGAAACTCGTGTTAGAGGCTTCCCGTATATCAATTGACGATCTAGCAGATTCTCGTATTATTTCAAGTAGACGAGGCAGGTTATTGAATACTCCGCTTTTATAATTAGCAACTAACAAACGCTTGGTAGCTATTTAAAATCCGTCTAATTGGATGTAACATTGTTCTTTGAAAAGTTCATCATTCAAACATGTTTCACATTTTCAAATCACGTCCAAGATTTAAGGTTAAAGAAATAACATAATGATTTAAAAATAACATCAAATGAATAAGATCGTTAACACAATGGCATCTTTGTCATTAGCCAAAAACACGTCACTTTCGTGTATGTTCCTCTGCCAACTAAAGCCATTTATTTGTAGTTCGATATTCGGCTGTATTTATGCTTCCTATTACTACCAGCCGCCCATACGCAGAGCGTCTCGCTCCATGTTATAATAATGTTAGGAGTGAATTTACTTTATTGTAGCTAAAAGCCCACGTTCGGAAAGTTCACGCGTCTAAGATGAGATGGATGCTTAATACCTGTAGCACATACAAAAAGCCCTGTACAACAATACGGGTCGACTCATCTGTCACACAAGCGGCAACTTTTAAACTTTACACACTCACTCCGGCGGTCACGCTTTCATCTCGGCGTTGACAAATGAACCGCGATGAGAATAGACACAAGAGCTATTACCTCATACCTCGTTAAAGTGTTAAATCTTTCACACCTTAGTAAAAAGTTAAACGGTTAAATTTGAACTATAACACATAAAACTCATCATTTAGTTTCTTTACTCTATAACTATATTTGTATCCATTTACAGGAATATTTCTTATGAATATTACGTATTGTTTCAATATAAGAAATATTCTTTTAGGTGATAACGATGTCAATAACCTTATGTTAGTTGAATTATATTAGTCCTTTTTTCTACCTCACGAAAAAAAATAAACCTTAAAATACTATTATTTGTTATTGTAAAACATCAACAAGAAGTTTAAAATATCAGTTAATATTGAGTAGTGTTTCCATATTAATGTAACCAGGTCTTCTGTTGAGCACAAAGATTGCGTGATGCATTGTTGGCAGTTCTTTGAACTTGTGGCTTTATTTTAAATGTGCGTGAAACAACCTCAATTCATTTCATGTTTGTACTTAATTGTTCATAATGTAATTTTTGTATTTGAAACTAGAACCAAGTATATTCCGTAATTATGTGAAACTCTGTCCTTATCTACTGCTCCACAGATAATCCACAGACAGGTACAGATGCTCTGTTGAACTTCGAAGATGCCCTTTCTTTAGGTCGAATATAAAACCACATCATGAATGCGAATG